>JABUQX010109619.1:20000-24162 GCA_015478945.1 Trachelipus rathkii
TATATATATATATAATATATATATATATATATATATATATATATATATATATATATATATATATATATATATATATAATATATATATATATATATTATATATATATGTATATATATATATATATATATATATATATATTTTTCCGTTTTCATATTATCGTCCTCCTTCTCAACCGTGATGATAAATTTCTTGTTTCCTATTGGTCAACGAATTCGCCATCTTCAACCCAAAACAGCATTTCGATCTTCTCTATTTAAACGTTCAAAACATTTTGTGTTCTCAACAATTATGTGCAAAGACACCTTATAAAATTGTTTAACGAGCACCACTGAATTCTTTAAACGTGTTGAGTGCTCTTAGAATCCTCTGTGTAACCTTTGCCCTCGAATGCTACAAGGTCAGCATTTTGTGTTATTTTCTAAAGCCTAATATTTGTGCCTTTTCGTAAAGTGAATAATTCTTTGTAGTGATACTTAGTAAAAATCATTTAGCATAAATAACCTTTATTGTATATTACATTTTATTTAGATTTTAAGTAACTTTTTAATATTTTATTCAATTATATAGCGAAGCTATGTGCAAAAATTTATTAATTAAATATAATAGTCTATCCTAAATAGAATTGTTAAATATAAAGAGAAAACGCATTATTTCATGCGTAACTTTTATATCTCATTTTATAATCTCATTATTATTATTATTATTATTATTATTATTATTATTATTATTATTATTATTATTATTATTATTATTATTATTATTATTATTATTATTATTGTTAATTGTTTCATTATATTAATTGTGTCTATTATTTCGTTTAAATAGATTATGACAAGAAGCGTTGTTGTGTCTAGCCTTCTGATTCCTTTATTACTCTCAACGTAATAGTGATGCCCCTGGAGTTTTGCTGTCGTTCCATCCCAGCATACCTACAGCTACCCTGAAATCTCTCTCATCTCAACAGGATCCACAGCCTGCAGCGGAAACTTATTTAATATATTTAAAAAAAAAAAAAAAAAAAAAAAAAAAAAAAAAAAAAAAAAAAAAAAAAAAAAAAAAAAATTTTAGAATATTATCAGGCCCATTTCCGGCACAAATTACCATTTTCAACCTATCATATTTAAACCATATTGGCCCGTAAAAGCGGCCTACTATATATTATTGTTACCATTCATATACCTACTTGTCAAAAAAATTATTCGTTTTTGGTCTCTGACCACTATATTCATATATTTAGTGTATGTAAATTGAATTTTTTGGCTCATTTATCTCGCCATATTTCTTCGAAAATATTTTTTATTTTTTTTTACATTCTTATTTTATATTAATATTTATATATAATGTCGCCTCCTGACGCTGCAAATACTGATAACATCAATGTCATATCGCAACAGCCTGCTTCAGACAGGGAATCATCTGGTGTATATACGGGTAAGTTTGTTAACAACGATTTGGATCTCACATTTACGCTGCTCGAGCTCCAGCTCGAATCCACCAACGAGCTTGCCCGCTTCAGAGCCCTTTTAAATATTTTACCTGTTCCAGTTTTGCAGCGCCTGAAAGATGTTTTACCTTCCTTACATTCTCACAACCAGCCCTACATCCAACTGAAAACCGAACTTTTAAACCGGCTGGGAGAAACCGATGCTGAGAAAGTAAAAAAGCTTTTGACTGGTGGGTCTCTTGGAGATCGTTTGCCATCAGTTCTGTTATCTGATATGCTCAATCTTCTCGACGGTCCTCCTGTAGGTAATTGTATACATATTGTCCGCCATCTCTTCCTACAGAAACTCCCTGCAGAGATGCAATTGCGCTTAGCCACCGTCGATCCTAATTGTTCACTACAAGAACTAGCTACTTTTGCTGACAGAATTTGCAAAGCGAAACCTCTTACGACAGCAGACATACCTTCACAAGTTTCGCATATCACGGATCCCACCAGTAATAATAACTTAACACCAGCGTCACTATCGCATGTAAATGAGTCAGTCAACGCGATGCGACAACCGCCGCCCACTGAAAATGCTTATATTTTATCACAACTACAGGTGTTGCAGAACACCATCATGGATTTAACTACTAGAATGCGAGCTTTGGAAACGCGTTCCACTGCTCCTCCCCCCCCTCCTCCTTCCCCTCCTTATCCTCAACAACAATATCCTTATCCTCAACAACAATATCCTCAACCTCAACAGTATCCTCATCCTTCATCCTCTCATCATCCTTATTCACCGCCTCCTTCATACCCCCAGCCTCTTTCATACCCCCAGCCCCCTCCCAATGCATCAAATACTTATTCTGCTTACAATTATGGTCATAATTCTCGCTCTCCAACTATGCAACGACGTTCGTATCGTCGTTCACCGACTCCTTCGCGTCAATTTGCCTCTTCTCCTGTTACTTCTCAGGCCATGGTTCAATTTCCGTCGCATAACCAGCAGGGTATTTGTAGAAATCATCAGCGTTTTGGAGATCAAACACGGTCATGTCTTAAGCCTTGCACTTTCGAGAATTTAAACTCAAACACCACTCTGTAAATTCGCTCGGGGTGGTTTCAAAAGCGTCTAACTTACTTTGTGTTTACGATCCCTCCACCAAACTATCTTATCTCGTAGATTCTGGGAGCTCAATCTCAGCTGTACCACGTTCCTCCTCGGAAAACTCATGCTCCAGAAGCAATCAGGCTCCTTACGCAGCTGCCAAACGGCACAACCATTAACACTTATGGTACAAAACGACTCCATTTAACGCTCTCGTTCCGTCGTGACTTTATATGGGACTTCACGATAGCCGACGTCACATTACCAATATTAGGTGCAGACTTCCTGTCCCACTTCAACCTTCTTGTTGACATGAACCACAACCGCATTATTGATTTTGAGACACATTTCTCATCCGCTTGTATTCGTGCTTCCGCATCCATCAGTGGCATACATCTTTCTCCATCTAATAATATTTTTGAATCATTATTAATTACCGATTTTCCAGAGCTTCTTTCTCCAGTCTCCAAGTTCCCTCCTGTGAAACATAATGTTGTTCATCACATTGAAACTTCCGGCAGACCTCCATTCTCTCACGCACGACGTCTTGCACCAGATAAACTCAAAGCTGCGAAGCTAGAATTCGAATCTCTCTTAGAGAAGGGCATCATCCGACCTTCAAAGTCTGACTACGCTTCACCATTACACATGGTACTCAAACCAAATGGAGATTACCGCCCGACCGGCGACTATCGCTGCCTGAATGCGATCACCCGCCCGGACCGTTATAATGTACCTCATTTACAGGATTTCACATCCCATCTCTCTGGTTGTACCATTTTCTCAAAAATTGACTTAATTAGCGCATTTCCAAATTCCCGTCAATCCGGACGACATTCATAAGACTGCCATTATCACTCCTTTCGGCCTTTACGAATTTCTTCGAACGCCATTCGGTTTACGAAATGCAAGTCAATCATTTCAACGTCTTCTAGACTCAGTATTACGCGGTTTACCTTTCGTCTTCGCCTACATAGACGACTTATTGATTGCCAGCGCCTCTCCGGAAGAACATACTTCACATCTCAGGCAAGTTTTTACCAGACTAAGTGAATTTGGTCTATGTGTCAATTCTTCCAAATGTGAATTCGGAGTTTCATCCCTAACTTTTCTCGGACATACAATCTCTGCAGAAGGTATACGTCCTCTTGAGGATCGTGTTGGCAGCCATTTCAGCGTTGATTTTCCGAACCCGTAAAACCAGCGTCAACTCCGTCGTTTCTTAGGATGGTCAATTTTTACCACTCGTTTTATTACCGTCCGCTGCCAAAATTCTCCTTCCTCTTCACGCACTTCTTAAGCATCCACGTAAAGGTTCTGCTGCTTCTGTCACTGTAGATTGGAACGACGAAGCAACTAATGCCTTCACCGCCATCAAGGAGGCCCTTGCCTCTTCCGTGTTACTTATATTTCCATCCGACACAGCCCCGACTAGAATCAACACTGACGCTTCAGACTTCGCAGCTGGAGCTGTGCTGCAACAATTTATTGATAACGAATGGCGTCCATTAGCTTTCTTTTCTAAAAAGTTCCAGCCGCCTGAAACAAGGTACAGCGCATTTGGAAGAGAACTTCTCGCAATTTATTTAGCTATTAAGCACTTCCGTTACTTCATAGAAGGT
>JABUQX010109620.1:7500-17500 GCA_015478945.1 Trachelipus rathkii
TTTTTAGTTAAGTAATGAAAAAAAAAATAATATAATAAATCCAGTATTTCAAACGCGATCTGTATTTAATTAAATGACTTTAGATTTATCAAACCTTTTAAGAGCTCAAAGATAAGTATAATTGATGTAGTATAAAATAATAATAATAATAATAATAATAATAATAATAATAATAATAATAATAATAATAATAATAATAATAATAATAATAATAATAATAATAATATAATTAGAGAAGCATAATATAATGTAGTATAAAATTGATATACAAATACCTGTATTTAAATATTATTATTATTATTATTATTATTATTATTATTATTATTATTATTATTATTATTATTATTATTATTATTATTATAATTATTATTATTATTATTATTATTAATATTATTATTATTATTACTATTATTATTATTATTAAGCATCGTTATTAATAATATACTTTTATTATCACAATAAAACATTTTTTAAAAATAGAAATATATGTAATCCATAAATATATATATATATATATATATATATATATATATATATATATATATATATATCCTTATTTATATATATAGCATATATAAATAGTCCAAGAACATTTATCGATATTTAAACAAGGTTATATATATATATACATATATATATTATTATTATTGATATATATATATATATATATATATATATATAAATATATAAATATATATATATATATAAATATATATTATATATATATATATATATATATATATATATATATATATATATATATATATATATATATACATATATATTATTATATATTCTATATATATATATATATATATATATACATATGTATTTATTTAAATATAAACATATGCAAAGAAAATCCGTTTATTTTTCATTATATATTTACATCTCCTTTGGCTATATGTGCATCTTAGTATCAATAATATTTCAATGTCAATAAACTGTATAACAATAAAATACATATCTTATGCAGGGTTAGGTATAAATTTTAAAAATATAAGAATTGTTAAATAAATTTATATTTCAGAGAGTTATTATTATTATTATTATTATTATTATTATTATTATTATTATTATTATTATATTATTATTATTATTATTATTATTATTATATTATTATTATTATTATTATTATTATTATTATTATTATTATTATTATTATTATTATTATTATTATTATTATTAATTTTTTGTTATTATTATTATTATTATTATTATTATTATTATTATTATTATTATTATTATTATTATTATTATTATTATTATTATTATTATTATTATTATTATTATTATTATTATTATTATTATTATTTTGTTATTATTATTATTAATATTATTATTATTATTATTATTATTATTATTATTATTATTATTATTATTATTATTATTAGAAACATCGATGATAAAAAGAGAATTTACATTGGGATTGCTTCTTTATAGATATTACTTTATATTAAACTATAGCGTATATAAGTATATATATAGAGCAGCATAAGGCAGAGCATATTGCTGGCGCTGCTGGGCATATACAGCATAAGCGCATACTGGCTGGCATGGCATATAAGGCGTTGCTAAGGCGCGTTGCTGCGTTAAGCGCAGCAGCAGCGCGGGCGCTGAGCAGCAAGGTATATAGCATATATGCTAGCTAAGCAAGCGCTGGGCTGGTTATATATATATATATATATACTAGAGCATATAGCAGAGTATATATATATATAAGGTTGTTGTTATAAAGGTATATATATATATATATATAATATATATATATATATATACATTCGTATATATCTAGCACCTTTTCATCTCTTCCGAAGTCCCTTCATTAAAAATCAAATATGTTTCATCTTGTGCACTTTCTACAGTAGGAATCAAACAAAAGTGATTGGCAATAATGTCATCCCTCTATCTTAATAGAATATGTTTCTTCAATGACCTACCTGAGGGGAGCAGGTAATGTCATGGCAGATGCTTTTTCCGGGATTTCCTCGGCAACAGTAGATACCTTCGATTTACCTGCTATAGCTCCTCTTCAATCAATAAATGAAGAAACTATTTTTCAGTCTCATCTTTATTCTTACCCACTACAAGATGATCTTCAAGTATGGTGTGATACCTCCTCAGCTTTTCCACAACCATTTTTGCCAAAACCTTGTTGAGAACATCTTCAACAATTTTCATCAAATGTCTCATTCTGGAGTCTCATTCTGCGTCTTATAAAGACTATGTATTTCTGGCCTAACATGGATTGTGACATCAGAATTTTGATTCGCTCTTGTCAACAGTGCCATTTTTCAAAAATTCAACGTCACACTATACTACCTATTGCTCCCATGGAAATCCCGTCACAGAGATTTGAAAAAGTCAATATCGTCATCGTGGGACCATTACCTTTATCCTCCTTTACCGATTCTTCAGCTCCAGTCTTCAAATATCTTTTCACTTGCATCGACAAGAACACTAAGTGGACAGAAGCGATTGCTCTGGTAAATAAGACTTCCAAATCTGTCGCACTTGCTTTCATGCAATGGATATGAAGATTCGGTATTCCTCTTTATGCAATTTTTCACCTAACTATCAAAATTGATTGGAGTTCATAGACTCCGTACTAGCGCTTACCACCCTTCAGCAAATGGCCGAATCGAAAGGTTTTATCGATCGCTGAAGAGTAATATCATGGCGCGGAAACAAAACTGGTTACTCTTTCATCCAATTATCATCCTATATCTTCGCTGCATTCCCGATGACTCCGGATTCTCTCCTTTTCAAGCAGTAACCGGGAAAACACCCCTTTGGACTTTAGGACTACTTCAAGCATCTAAAAACAGAGATTTTTACAATGACTTCATGAGAAAATTTATGCCTCACATGAAACACCTGGATTTTCGACAGCTACCACCTCTTCATCCATCCAGTGCATCACCATACTTTCCTGTCGAACTTCAAACCTATACCCATGTCTTTCTTAGAGTCGATCGCGTTCGGAAGTCTTGAAGCATCTTATTCTGGCCCTTACAAGGTTCTTCAACGGATGGATCGATGCTACAAGATACAACTTCCTAAAGGACGAATGGATGTCGTTTCTATTAGTCGTTTGAAGCCTACTGTACTCCCTTCGACTCCACAGATGGTTCCTCACTCGGTTGTTGATTCCCCTTCACAGATGGTTGCTCAATCGAATGGTGATTTGTCTTAACAGGTAGGTAGGTAGGTAGGTAGTTCCTCAATCGGATGATGACTCACTTTCACAGATGGTTCCTCAATCGGATATTGATTCGCCTTCTCAGACGATCACTTCATCTACTGAACAGCCGCAACAAGCTTTAGTGTCTAGATGTAACCCAGTGAACAAAATGCATTTCAAATGAAATATTCAGTAAACTTAGTTTAAAATTTAATTTAGTGATTAATGTGCTCCGCTTCTGGGGCGCGAAGTGTATATAGTGAAGTGAATATATATTTAAAAAATAAAAAGTTAACCGTATAAAATATTTTTAAAAAGTTTTAAAAGAAAATTTAAGTTCTAGCATAATATTTTTAGATGTAATATTTCAAAAACATAAAAAAAGAAATTTTTAACTTTTATTAGATGTATTTCTCATTGTAATATGTTACTAAATAATGTATTTTCTTGTAATATAATATTTTATATAATATTTTATATTTTATTATATAAATAACTTGTATTTTGGTGTGATTTGTAAGCACATATATTACCTGGTCATTTACCGCCTCTTTTCCGTCTTGACGTGCTTTTTGAAATGTATTTTTGTAATCTTCTGCCCCCAGATATGGTGTACGACATGAAAAATTTATAAATCTTAAATACTCCTGTATTTTAGTGATTTACAATGACCTTTTTGCATTTAATAAAACATGATGCTTAATAAAATTAACCAAAAATATAAAGTTGTTTGACTCTACCATTAAAGAGATAACTACAAAAAGAGTTCTAACGATTTTATTATTTACTGGTTCGATGAGTCTCAAGTAGCCAGCGTAATACACAGCTTCCTAGGTGCGAAAGAGACGACTTCCACAGTGAAAGAAAACTAAGATTTATTAACTGGTTACTTAGGTTCTACAATGTCTATAAAAAGAGTTCTAACGATTTTATTATTTATTGGTTCGATCAGTTTCAAGTAGACAGCGTAATACACAGCTTTCTAGGTGCGGAAGAGACGACTTCCACAGTGAAAGAGAACTAAGATTTAGTAACTGGTTATTTAGGTTCTCCAATGTAAGTGTTTTACGGGGAACTTCAAAACAACAGTCAACTACTACCTGTGCAGTGGAGGAGCAAGAAGAGATAGCTACAACTCCTTCATATATATATATATATATATATATATATATTATATATATATATATATATATATATATATATATATATATATATCATATATATATATATACTCTCTGCACCACTATATGTCATAACTACCACTAATGCCCTACCTTTAAAAAAAACACCTAAAGAAAAATTAAAAAAGGATTATATTGTCTATTTTCTTTGTAATTTTCATAATAGTATTTCTCATTAATAATAGAATTTAATATACGGTATATACACTTTATTATACATTATATATATATATATATATATATATATATATATATATATATATATATATATATATATATATATATATATATATATATTTATATATATATCTCTTTCTATTGAGAACTGTGTATACTTGTATATCAATATATATATATATATATATATACTATATACTATACTAACTGCTGCTTATATATATATATATATATATATATATATGCTGCTATAACAATAACATATATATATATATATATATATATATATATAACGCTATTTATACTATATATATGATGATATATATATATATATATATATGTTGCCATCTACCATTGCCACAATGATTCTGAACTCGCGGTTGACGGGTTAAGAAAGGATTTATTCTTAAATATAATAAAATATAATTAAATATTAAATTGTAATTATAATTATAATTATAATTTAATAATAGTCTCTATCGAGCAAATGAACAAAAAAAAAATGAAATTTATTCTTTTAAAATAGAGTAATAAAAGTCTTTTTTTTTTTTGTTGCATAATAAAATAGTAAGTAACCAAATTAAAATAGAAATTATTTGTATACTATGATCATCCCATGCAAGAACCAAATGTTGAGAAATTTTTCTAAAATTTTCTAAAGCAAATTATTTTGCAGTCCAATTACTATATTTTCAAAAATTGTTACTTGCTGATTTATATGTTATTGGGGTGAAAAAATATTTAAAATATTCATAGTATTTTGAGAAGAGAAAAGATTTCCGCATTTGCATAGAAGCTTTTGTGTTGGAGTCACAAAATATAATTAAAACAATATTGGTTATTTTCCACAGTCACCTGTGTTTCGGAAGATAGTAAAATTATTTCTTTTGGTGATACTAAAGGTACAATTACAGGGCATTTTACCAAACTGAGAAAGCTATTTTCAGATTAGTTTCCAGTAATTAATATACCGTCAGTTTTGTCGTGAATATCATCAACTATGTTAAAGCTTATGTGCCCTAAGACGCATTGGCAAAGATACTTTTTAAACTTCTCTTGAACGCATTGAACTTGAGAACAAGGCAGATCTGTCATTTTTTTTTTTTTGTCAAGAGCTGGAAAGTCTTTCATAACTAGATACGAGGAAGCGCAAAAATGATGCTGCCATTTGCAACAATCTATCTTTGCGAATAAGGATTCTCCATTCTCATTAACTGTAAGATAAGTGGAGAGATGGGCTGAACCCCGAAGGCAGTATCTAAAAAACCTTAATTTGATGATGATGTATAAATACTGAAATAATCATTGCTACTAAACCTAAAGAGAATATATTTCCAATAAATTCTATTCCATAATAAGATTTTTATTAATTTTGTCTGTTACTATTTTTATATTTAAGGTAGTTTATTATTATTTGATTAATTTTGTGTTTTATTTTTTAAAGTTTATTAAACGAGTATAATATACTTTTCAACTTGTATGAATGTATTCTATATACGAATAAACTCAATGAGTTATTCTAAATTTGAGTACCCACATTGCGTCTTCTTGATTTTGTAAAATTTAAGAAAAAATATATGTATACCTTATACTACATTTTTAATTAGTGTGTTTTTCCTTACTTTCAAGTCTAGGGTCAATATAGTTATACACAAATAAATTTTGGTTAATTAATGGCTAACAAGAAAGTTCTGCGACTATTGGTTAAGCCCATACCCAAGTAATTGGCATAGGGCAGTTAAATAACGTAATATAATTGCTGTGTAATCAATTAAAAATGCTGTATTAAAGAAGTTTTGCTAAATATTTTATTGGGAAAGTTTAGATGCTGTTCTAAATATATATTTAAAAAAGAATAGAAAAACAGCAAAAGTCAATAAAACCCATTGGTCTGTTTTAAAAAACAATTTAAACTAGGGATGGGCCGGATAGTGAATTAGCCGGATAGCCGGATACCGGATATCCGGCTGGAAGTTAACCGGATATCCGGCCAGATATCCGGCAGTCTGTTATATAGCGTCGGGCGGGGTGACTAAATAAAAAAAAAATATAAAAAATTTTTTTTTTGCTCATCGCGGTAGTACTACAATTTTTATTTAGATTATCTTTAATTCTAGAGAGTTTTTATATTTTTAAAAAATATAATAAATTAGTGTATAAATGTCCTTAAATAGAATTTCACTTTTGAAAAATGCGAGTTTTTTTTAACTGTTATAAAATGAAAAAATATGGACAGATTTTAATTATATATTTTTCCAGTGTATACAGTTGAGTATGTTAGCTTTAAACTGGCAAAGTAAATTTTTGTTCCAAACAGTGCATATTGGTTAAATCGCTGGGCCTAACTTGGCCCGATTCACCCTCCCCCCATAAAAATTGATGATGGGGCGAATTGGGCCATCATTGTTATTCTTATTTTATGTAGGCCTATTATTATTGAAAAATTTCTTATATGGGTAGCTATTTTAAATATAATAAACAGTTACTTATATTAAAAGTAAAAATTAAAACAAAAAAAGAAATTTATATGGAAAATATGAATTCAAAAAAGTGTCAAAATTTGTCCCACGAATGGGGTGAATTGGGCCACCACATTTTTATTATTATTTTATTTATCATTATTGAAATTTTAATTACTTATTACTAATTTTGATATAATAAATAAATGAATATTATTAAGTAAAAATTAAAAGATAAATTGAATTTATACATAATAGAGGAATTTAAAAAGATGGCCCAATTCAACCCACAATGGTGGTCCGATTCACCCCTTCAAGGTGAGTCAAAATGAGCTTTATTTAAACGTTAATAAAACTATGATTATTAGAATTAGCATTATTTTTTTGTGTGACTTATGACCTACTATAGGGTCTTGATTTCAGAAAAAAAAAATTCCAAAAAGTGTTTTATTAGGGGAAAGTGGGGAGACGAAATTATACCTAAAGTGGCCCACGTCACCCCGCCCGACTCTATACCGGGATTATATATATATATATATATAATATATATATATAATATATATATATATTAGTACTATATTACTATATATATAATATATATATATATATATAAATATATATATAATGCCTAGTCTCCAGATTAGGTGCCCCTGTATCTAAAAAAAACACTAATATTCATAAAAACTGAATACATTTTTGAATTCAGCGTACATTGTAATGCAAGAACCAAAAAAAAAAATTAATAATATAATTATTAATTTTAATAAATAACTCAAAAAAATATTATATAATCGTACGTTTCCAAACTTAATTTAAAACATGATACCCCATAAAAAAATAAACGTTTTCTTTTTAAATGCTTTTGATACTTTACGGAAACTTAAAATAATGGCAAAAATTAAAGTAAATCAAAATTAAAAAAAATTAAAATTGGCTCTACAATTTAGGTTAGAGTCAGGTCAGGTCACCAAAAAAATTTAATTTCGCCTCTAGAACCATCTATCTATCATAGAGTTGTGTGTGTGTGTGTGCGTGCGTGCGTATGTTCGCATTAACATTGAAAAGAAAATATTGGGGACTCATGACTGGGGAACGCAAAAATTTTGGGGGACGGGAGATTATCCGTACATGAAAACCTATTTATTATTATTATAACTTTTTTTATCGCACTTTATTTTATTTGCTTCTTTATTTCCTCCATTAAATGTGCGCTGTAATTCAGTTTTTTACGTGAGCGCTCATTCATGTTTTTTTTTTACTACAGGGGGACAGCTAATACTGGAGGCTGACAATATATATATATATATATATAATATAATATATATATATATATATATATATATATATATATATATATATAATATTATATATATATATATATATATACTATATTATATAGTATATATATATATATATATATATACATATATATTAACAAGATTTACCACTAGCCTCACGGGCTGGGCTCCTTTTCAAGGAGGGGGCAGAAATAAAATACAGGAAAACCCACCCAAGCCCTAAACCTAACACAAATCTATCAGGTGAGCGCAGACGCGGGTTTTGAAGAGAGGAAGATTAAATACAGAGGAAAAACAAAGATGGCAAGGAAGTTTCCACAGAACAAGAAGTGGCTGGAAAAGAAGGAGGCACCCACAACGAACGAGTCTCTGATTTTCAATGCTCACGGGCAAAATGCATGCGAGAGCATGGCACCCCTTGTATTGCGGGGGCGACGCAATGGAGGTGGAATGCGTATGGCAACTCCTCCGAGCATGCTACCGTTGTAGTACCTATAGAAAAGAGATTAGGCACCAACATCGCGCCGCAGAGATTAGAGGGTAAGAGGCTAGAAAGTAGGGGGACAGTTAATTAGTCTCTTAGCTATAGACTCACTCTATCCAATAGAAGGGTTGAAGTCCGGAGCCCCCAGATGGGAGAACAGTACTCTCCACACAAAGGGGCAATAAAGGCCCCTTTATAACTGGAGTAGCTGTGCAGAAGAAAAAAAAATTCCCGCAACCGAACAGAACTCCAGTTTCTTTGAGGGGCCACCTTAGCAACCATTGGAATATGAGGTTTCCAAGATAATTTTTTTGTTTATGTTTCAGACCAAGAATGTTTATGTTGTCACCAGGTGAGACGTTAGAACCGTCGAAAAAAAATAGGAAAGGTTAGGAGGTGTTTTTTAGAGGGAGATGTAAAATAGTTGAGTTTTCAAAGAGTTGAATTCACAAGGTTGCGGTGACCCCACTTGGAAATCCCATCCAGATCTTCAAGAATAGAATCGGAAAGCTGAAGATAAGAGGTAACTCAAGATGCAAAAGGGGGAGCAGATTTGAAATGAGTAGAAGAATGGAGAGTTGAGTCATCGGCATAAGAGTGAACAGAGTTAGAAATACAGCTGAGGGGATCGTTGATGAAAAGTAGGAATAAAGTTGGAGATTAAACAAAACCTTGAGGAACACCACAATCAACAGAAAAGGAGGAAGAGGACGCTCCATCAATGAGTGCTGATATGGAGCGATCGGAGAGATAACTAGACAAGAGTAAGCAAATAGGAGGACTAAACCCAAAGGAAGGGAGCTTAGAGAGCAGTGACTCGTGCATTACACGGTCAAAAGCTTTGGATATGTCAAGCGCCACCACGCTAGACTCCCCATAGTCCCTAAGGGCAGAAGATCATACATTAGTTAAATAGGAAAGTATGTCACCATTTGACCTCGACCTTCGAAAGCCATGCTGATGATCAGAAAGAAGGGAATGGAGGACTCCAGATATCGCAGGAAATGAAGAGTTAGAAGAGTTTCCAAGATCTTTAGATAGAATAACAGTGACGAGCTATAGGAGCGATAAGTTGGAAGGATCAGAGCGGCTGCCCTTTTCGGGATTGGCTTAAAATATGCGCGCTGCCAGCACTGAGAAAATGTATTAGTATGAAGGTACAGAGAGTAGAGCATTGAAAGCAGACAGGGGCCAGCTCAGAAGCACAACTCCCTTAA
>JABUQX010109621.1:0-21351 GCA_015478945.1 Trachelipus rathkii
CATCGCTTTTCAAAAATGGTATTAGTTATGCTAATTATTGTGTTTTAGTTGTAGTTGGTGTTTTTTTAATAGATGATTGTATTGTGGTTTGTAATTTAAACATTATGTATAGTGACACTTATTGTGTATTGTTTCCTGTATACATGTGATTGATTGTTTTTAGATTTGTATTATTTAATATGAGTTTAAGTGGATATTTTGTATTAAAAATTGTTCGATATATGACATTTTTGGGTTTGGGTGATATTACTTGTTTTTGTCAGTATAGTTAATGATATATATTTATTTATTGTTCAATTTGTCTTGTGTAATTCATGGAGCGATTAGGAAGGACTGTCGATAAATATTACTTTTGAATTGACAGCATTTTTGACTTGCTGGAGACATTTTCAGCGTTACTTTCACAAACTTGCATCTCGAACTGGATTTAAAAAATGTAATTGAAAAGGGAAGCCGATTAAAATGGAATTCATAATCGAGCTTGAATAAGAACAAGGTAACGAATTTGAATTAGACAAAGGAGAGAATTATATTTGCCCCGGCTTGTGAGATAAGCGTAGTGGCAGGTAGATTTGACGATATGATAAAAGATATTAATGTTCAATGATGGGTATCAATATTTTTTGTATAGATTTCTCTTTGTTCCATGATAGTCTTGGTTAATCTGTTTTAAATAATGAGGAATAATCGAGACTAGTAACGGTGAGCAGTCAATTAGGAAAGTATATAAAGATAAAACCAGATTAAAATCTAGTGAAGAATCACGTTGAAGTTAGATTGTAGTCAGTATTTTTTAGGCAACGAGTTTCAAGAAATGGTTTATTCTGATGATATGACATTGGGTTATTACAACACTTTTCAGTTAGATTTAGTCAGCTCTAGTTGTCAGAGTAAAGAAGAGAACTAGTAAAGAAAGAATGCATAGCTAATTTTTTACGAGATGAATACATTTAAATATTTCGATATACTACGAAGACTAGTGGTGCTTACTGTCTAGTTAGTTTATGCGGTCTTATCCATAGTACAGGCTTAAGAATAGTCCTATGAGGTATGGTGTAAGACGAAACCGTGTTGTGTTGCCTATTCAACTCAGGAAAAAATTATAAAGGTAACTACGGGTTTTATAGTAGAGGAGATTAATGTGAGGTAGTATCAGGATTCTGATTGAAAATTTCGAAAGGTATGAGCTGATGGCAGAGAGAAGTTTAAAGTAGTACGCATCAGAGAATTCCCTAGAGATCTTTAAGATTATACTATCTTTGGAGATTTGAAGATGGTGTGAAAATAATAAGGAGTATTCTATATGAAAAGAATACAGAGGAATAACGATTGTGTGATCTAGAGTCAGAAGTATTATATATAGATAAAATTTTAGATCTAAAGTGGAACAGGTAAAAATAATCGTAGTCGTTGGTCAGATGGGGTAGGTTACTCAGTGAATTAGTTTTAATCTGTATGATTAAATGGCTGCGGGAAATTAAGGTAACTATTGATCATTTTTTTAACTTTGTGAACATGGAAGAGTTGAAGATCATTTCTTATTAACTTGTCTGGCCTGGATTCGGTTGCTAATTTGGACTTGTGATTATCCGAATAATTAAAATTATCTAGGATCTTTACTATCAGGAGTTATTTGGGAGTCTATGAAAATATCGAACGAGAATGTAGGAAGTTTTGGGTTATTGTGAGATGGATTACTGGATGCGCGTGTATGAAGAGATTATTGCTTGAATCACTCGGGTTGTGTAATATTGTATAGTGTGAGAATTGTAATAAATTTATATTCTAAAAATTACAACTGGGGAATATGGTGGGTTAATGAGAGAACAGGCGATGAGAATATTTAATTTGAAAGATATTTTGAATAACAGAGTTTATTATAATCTCTTACGAAAGTGGTTTGTAGATTGTAAAGCAAACAATTTTAATATCGAATCGTATTATGTAAAATTTATGTATTTCTATGTTAATGAGACTTCTAACGAGGTACAATTTATGTTGTTTTATATGCACTTTAAAATTCTCAAGCTCTATTGTAATAGCCTGGTATAAAGATAGAGTTTATTTATTTTCCACACTTCAGACTGGTTTTCGTAATATGTGCTACCTTACGTTATGATTGCAGGAGTATGAGAATGGTAAACGATATGCAAAGCGCCTCTAAAGGAATTAATACATGTAATAGTCCTACGATGGGAGAGTAGTTTATAATATGTAAGTCTGTAAGCAAGAAGCACACAGATGATATCATATACTACTTTGTATTGGTGATCTTCAAAAGATGTACACAGACCCGTGGTGTTATGCGTATGTTTACAGGAATGCGACATTGTAGAAATCCGTCAGTTGTGGATAACATAAAGGCACAGTTCCTAGGAGTGATACATTTTTCGCTAAATCGGATGGCAGATGTATAAGTTTTTTCTCTAGATGTATATCAATATATAGCTCTTGATAATTGCTCATTTTAGAATCGAAGAGTGGTATTAGTAAGGTAGGAATGTCGTAAGTGTTGAACCTCTTACCTCATTCACACATAGTGGTAGTGGCGGCCGTCTGTGTGTAATAGTGGTCATATATTCGAAGAAGCTCGATAGCTATTAAGACTTAAGTGTAAATTAGGTGTATATTTGAAATTGAGAAACTGGTAATCATTGTTCTCTATAATCATGTTCTATTAAGATTACCTCTCATTTGCGCTCCTCATAATGGATTAAACATGCTCTACTGAATATGTATATTGACAATATTCAACTCAATTATTGAAAGCTATAAACTCTTTGTGATGCGAGATTATGTATTGAGCGGATTATGTTAAAAGATAATTCGTTGATGCATTCTGTTTGTAGAATATATAGAGTGTCCCCTCGGCAATTTTTAATATTTAGAGCAGTTGAATATGTTTAAAAATGTATTAATAATAAGCTAATACGATCATTATGTGCATGAAAAATTTTCTATAAAATAATTAATTTTCATAATAGGGTCTTTGTAGCAAATCGGTTACTGTGTGTTCAATGGGTTAATAGCAAAAATTATCTTGAATAATCATTCGTTTGTTATGTAAAGATTTAGTGTTTTTCTTGTTAATGAAAAACCGTAAATCGTAAGATAAGGTGTTTTAATTCAAATTTAAAATCTCAATCTCATGTGATTTGTAAAGATTTGTGTAGTTATTTTCATCTTTTCAGCCTGGTTTCGTATAATGTAATATACTTCACAATGCAGGCTGCATTATTGAGGAAATAACGATATTTATAACCATTCTCTAAATGGTTAATTACGTTATAGTTAGCCGGAACGATGAGAGAGTATATCTCTAAAAATTGACATCCGGAGTTCATGTGCATTTTTGTATTGCATGCCGTCTAAGATGGTTCAAGAATCCTGGTATGGTTGCTATGTTTTAGTTCAGATATTATAGATCGATGCAATATTGTAAGGGGGATAAAGCCTCTTGTGTTTAAGGGTTGTTCATGGTTTCTACGTAAGAGAGTTTATAAGCTTTTCCATGTTCACTACTTACCGTTGAAGTAAGACTCACTGAGCCTGATTCGTAAATTTATGATTTAAGTAGACGTAGAGGGGTGAATCTACCTTTCACACTGGGAACAGCAAGTGTGTAAAGTACACATTAGTAAGGGGAAGTCTCGTTAGAGATAATAATAATGGAACGAGTACGATGTTTCAGGGTTCAAGGAATGAGAGGGGATAGTGGTGTTAGGTGGATTTTTTGGTCTTGTTGCTCGACGTGCTATCCTGTTGTTTTAGGAACAGGAGTCAATAGCTCGCTAAAGAAAGCGCTAGGATAGGTATCATGGATACTTTCGCAGGAAATTATGGGTTGTATTCGCACCCTCGAATCAGTTTGTAAAAGTCGAATATCGATGTCTTCTTGATGTACGATGTTAGATTGATTGTTAACGATAAATAGGACTGTAGATGACTGGTCAATGTGGTAGGTCTCTGGTAAAGAAACTATAAAGTAGGAATATCTGGAAAGGATCACTAAGGAAAGTGTAATGAGGGTGTTCCTTTATATTAAGATGATAAGTGGTCTTTTTTGCATAAAAGTATTACTAAACCTGTAATCTTTTTCGTAATATATGAGGAAGTGTGTTAAGAGCTCTATTATACGTCCGGCTATTTTGTATTCTTTTAGCAAACTATCTTTTCCCTCCATTCTCTCAGTCACATACTGTGTAAGATAGTGGAATGATCTCTTCTTTGATACCTATCCCTAGTATGAATCCTATTTTGAATCTTATTATGTTTATTTAACCCGTCATCTGCAATCACAAATAGAGATGTACTCTATGAATTGAAATGTCAGGTATGTTTGACCAGTATTTCTTTTGACCCTTTTCGAATTTGAGTTTTTTATATGTCTGAAGATAAGTTAGTAAATGTTCGATTATGATGGTTTCAGATTCACAGGAAGCTGATCAATAGTATCTTCACAAGACAATTTGCTTGGTATAACATGTTTTAAAGTATTACTTGAGGTGTTTTTATAATGAAACATCTCTAGGATGCAAGTCAGCTGCAAGTTTACCTTATTCGTATGTTATGATTGAATATCTTTATCTAAAATTATTCTCATGATGACGAGGATTTCCGTCATCTGCAAATCATGTGTGGATATTTCAATTGTAAGAAGATGTAGGATGAATCATAGAGATTATGTCTGGTAAATTAATAACACTGTATGAAATTTCTGTGGAAGTGGTTAAAGGGTGATTATATTTCTCTCCATAAGACTTAGTTCTAGTCATCAGATGGATCCCCGCATCAGGTTAACTGATCTTACAGCTCATAATGTTGCTCATTAATGGTTAAAAGTCGCTGTTTTAGCACACTATGCTTGTGCATTCATTCAAAGCCTGAGTCTTTTTAATACTGTGCTTATCCTTTATATATGAAGTGAAATTAATTCCCTCAAAATTGGGAGCGATCCGGAATAGTGAGAAATATCTTTTGACTTCGAGGTACATGCAAAATATATGCTATATCAGAGAGAATTTGAAAACTAAAATTTTTTTATTTGAATCATTACTGCGAGTATTAATATACTAACATCGTCAATGGTAACTTCTGAAAGTTTGGACACTTTAGGAATTTTGTTAGACAATGCTGCTTTATTCTCTGTTTATATGCACGCGCCTGCATTTAAATTTACATTTCGACTTTAGAGGTATACAGTGTTATACGTATGATTAAAACATGTACGGTCGTGATTAGTGCAGATTTATTATATTGAAAGATCGGTTCACATTCTCAATGTGTCGCTGGTTCCCTTTGGTTAAGATTTATTGGCATACTCGTATCATTCAAGCATAAAGGTATTCTGGTGTTGATCTTCAAGAATTAGTGCCCGAATATCAGTATTTATATGGCTATCGATCTCACTGCCTGAATATTTCAGCTATATATTCTATCATCTGCTAAGTATCCTAAGTAAAAGGAATCATTAGGGTTTGAAGTGCTCAAATTCTGGACAGTTTTGGACATCCTCAAATCTCAAGTTTCTGGTGTATCATGGAAATCTCAAATCATTGAGAATGTGACAGGAGTACGAAATATAATCTTGAAGTTATTAATGATGATGAATGAAGATAATTATTAATACCGTCTTCGGAACCGTAAGAAGATTTTTTATTGGTTTGATTCGCTTGTAATGAGAATAGGTTCTTGTGAAATTTGCGGTTACGCGACTCTGGTCTTCTCTTCAAACTTCTCTTAGGATTGTTGATCAATGGAGGAATTGGATAGAGTGTAATAAGTAAGTAAAATTAATTGTTGATATTTTCTTATCTCTGCCTTTAGATTTTATGTTTAGTAATACTTATGTAATCATCTTTTTAAATAATTATATAATGTGTTCATTATGTTTATAGTATTAACCTTAGTGGTTTTTCCTGTATTTCAATGCTTTACAGGTCTAATTTATGTGTGTATTTACTGTACTTTATTTCATTATATGTTTTTTAAATATGTGATGTTTCTTTTTAAATAAACTTGGTAAATGTATGTGATGCTAAAATCTTATTTATTATGTTAAGCGTTATGAGTGGCTTGTTCTTCACTTATGTTAATAGAAGCTTGTAAAATATAAAACTTGTTTTTTCCTTTTCCTGCTTTTTATTCCAATTAAACTTATTTTATATTGTTAAATGAAAATTTGACTTGAATCAATAGATCAATTAGATCAATGGATTCTAGGCATGGTGTAGGGGAAGGGTGTAGGGAGGGCATTGTGTTTACCTGATGTTACTTGATTTAGGTTGCTTTAAGGTGGTTAAAACTAGCAGGTTGTTAATAGAAAATGTAATATGACTTGAGTATCAAGACTAGATGGTAATAGAGGGGGTGGGGAAGGTTTGTTTTGATTGTATTTCTAATATATCAACCGTTAGATGCTATATATGACATAACAATTTTAATGAAAAAGATATGACTGAAAATCATCTAAACATAAAATTATCAAGTAGATCAATGATCTAGATGATGATCATACGATGCATATAATTCACGGATGGATCTGGAAGGGTGGTTGGATGAGGATGTTTGATGTTCACTGGATTTTATGAGTTAGGGGTATGTATATTTAAACGATTCAAATTTTATCGGTTAGATTTAAAATGAAAAATTATACAAAATGCAACATTTTCAAATTGAAATACAATTAAAAAGAGAAACGAAATAATAAATTTTTAAAAGTTAAGGTTCGATGAATGCGAAAAGCGAATAGTTTAGCTAAAAAAAATATAAAATTTTAATAATGAATTATACAAGGATACAGGTGTTGCGTTCTCGTTAGGATTTGCGCCTGCGGGCGTCGTGGGCGGTCGCTGACTGGCGCCATTTCGCGTCGGCCACGATGGGCGCGAGTGGCCTGCGGGCGCGCGCGTACAGCGCACGTGCTTGTCTGTCGTTCTTGGGATTTCCGCGTCCGGCGGGCGCGCCTGCGGATGCGCGACGTTATTCGCGTCGAGGTCCGCGTGGCTGTTGGACAGTTGCAGATATGCTCGGCATGGTATGGAGGTGATGCCTCAGGGACACGCGAATTGTGAGTTATTTCTATGTATTTTATTCTAATCAGAGGTATTTGTTACACACTCTATATTTGTAGTTAGTTAGATTTACCTTTATTCTAACTTTACACATTCGCACCGGAAACTCAGCATCTGGTTGCCCTGTTGCTGCAGACGCAGTCAAACTTCTATTCAGATGTTTCAGGAGCTCGCGTTGCTCCATCTTCTTATACACTATTCCACGAATTTCTAGCATCTGTAGTCGGTCAATTTTATTTTTAGAGGGATGCGGTCCCCTGTGACGGGGGGACGGGCGGGTAATACATATAACTATATGATTCTAGACTCCTTTTCGTCCTTCTCTATACCTAATCCAAATTTCGGCTTTCTACCTGTAATCAAGTTTAATTTTTAAGGGAGTCGTAGTCCCTTGTGACGGTGGGGGACGCGAGGGGGACTGTAAATCTCGTCTATGCGTTCGAGATTGGTGAGTCGCACGATTCGTCGTCCGAACTCGTCTGTAAGCCTACAATTTGCGCCGCTCGTGAAGCATGCAACGGCGTGAAGCGACAAGTTTTGAGCTAGTCTCTGCGGGGGATGGAGTTACCTCTTCCCTACTAGTATATCCCGCGTGGCTCTTGGGCTGGTGTGGGTACTATTATTGAGGGGCTCTTAACTCCCCCGGTTTGAAAAAACTTGTTTGGTTGCTCCGTGTACCGAGCTTAACACCTTTGGTGGAGATATGATTTTGTTATTGGCGAAATTTCAGATGTAGTACTTCGTCTTGTAGTCCGTTGTGGTGTAGTAAATTTCGCTGTATTGTGATGTAACTAGTGTCTCGGAATTTCTTTGGGTGTGATGGATGTTAGTAGTAATTGTTTTAATGTTTTCTTAATGCGAGTTTATTTTTTTGATTAGGATATTTTGTCAATTACATCATTGCTTATTTCGGTTAGTTTATGGCTGGTGTTTGTTGAACTTAGTGTTCTGGCGGTTAGTGTTTCAGTTTTCTTCTTATTTCGAATTCTTGAATACTTTTTTTTTCTTTTCTTTTTTTAGTTAGTTTCAGAAATTTCTCCAGACTTTTTCCGGGCTTTGTTATTCTCTTGCTGATTTTTGAGTCATTTCTCTGTAAATTCTTATTCTTTTGTAGGTCCATTGCCTTGCTTCAATTCCTACCCATTTCTGTTTTTAGTGGCGGCTGCATGGTATGATGTGGCAGTCTAGGTCCCATTATCATATAATTATAGTATATATAGTATAATGTATTATTATATTATATATATATATATATATATATATTATCTATATATTATATTATAATATATATTTATCTATATAGTAGTATTACTGATTGGTACTATTCTATATTATTATTATATTCCACTCCTCTGGTTGGTGGAGGATGAGTTATGACAGTTTGATCTGATTTCTGGAGCTCGGGTCATTATTTTTATCATTTCCAAGATCTTAATATGATTAGAAAATGAAGACCATAATCAAAAATTAGAAATAAATTAAATTCTCTTTCCCTGCAGTTTCTTTTGAAGCTCATGTTTTTCCTTGCAATGCTGCTGTATCAGCCATCGTACCCGCTTTATGGACAACGTAAAAGACACGGATCCAAACCTTATTTTTTCTTATAAATACGAAATGGCATCTGTTTTCTGTGCGCAATTAGTCTGTTTATTGCCATCCATTCTTCAAGGAACTTCAACGCTCATGAAAGTTTTCTCGCGGCAACATTCCAATAATGTTTTGTCCAGATCGAAAATCCATTAATTATCTATAGGGATATATATGTTCAATTGGTGCTGACCGAATTCCTAGCTTGCATTCGGCAAATGATGGGAGTAGAGCAACCCATAATTTTTTTTGCCATCGCGACAAGCATGTTTTTGTTTTAGCGCTCAGTTAATAAAATCTTTCAAATTAAACTTTCTTCGAATGCCTTGCCATTCTTTTTCTTTCCTTTAATTGTGATTTTTGCGTCGACACTCTGTTTTATTTCGAAGTTTTATACCGAAGAAACGTGTCTAACTGAAGTTGTCAGTGATGTTCTTCTGTACCGGCATTATTCCTTAACGCTTTCTAGATAAGGTCCTAAATTGCTGTAATATTATCTTTATTTCTGCACTGCTTTTTTTGATGATGTTTGTCTGTACTGAATATCAAGCCGGTAACTTCCGTGATTGATTTTAGTCAGTGCTTTGGCAGCGTGCGATAAAACTGAAGATTCAATCCAATAATCGAAAACGAAAACACATTAAACTCTTTAGAAAAAATAGTTTTAAATACGTTAGTAATTATTAGTTAGTCGTTTCCAATTAACATATGCCGAGTGAGTGTACATTGAAAGTTTTTCTTATCTGTAATGGTACCAATGCTAAAAAAGGATTTGTCTAACCATATAAGTTTCATGGCTTTTTAATTAGTGAAAGAGTTTAGGGTGGGCAGTGTTCCCTGCCCTTGTATATACACGCCTATATACTATAATATAATATATAACCATATTCATATATAAGTTTTGTACCTTTTTTTAAACTTTTATATCCTTAATCTAAGACAATAGAAAAAAGGCACTAAAAGAGATATTATATTTAACTACTATTATATATATATATATATATATATTAGGGATGGAGTCAACGATCGTGTCGGTTAATTATTTGGAATCGGCACTCTGTATCGGAATTATTTTCCAGTATCGGTATTGATATGATTCTACTAGGTGATTAAGATTTTTTTGATTTTGAAGTAAAAACAGAGGTTAGGAGATGTAACTAAAGTAATACCATTTTTCGACATATTACCATAGCATAGATATAATCAAAATTATAGAACTTCAATTTTTAAAGTCCGTCCTAAAAATATTTCTCCATTTTACGTCTGGCAGGTTAACGGTGCCCAACAGTGAAGTTGTTTTTTTATTTTCAAGTTGTCGTACTTTTTATTCTCGGGATAATTCTTATTTTCTTTCATTCTTCATTCCTGTCTTGATAGAGAAACCATGAATTGGTTTCGAAATGTAGGAGCTTTTTAACTTTTCCCTGTTTTTCTTTGTTTTTCATTTTTTAATTGAATTGTTAATATTCTTTTGGCGTCTTACCTTTTAGTATTTTAATTGAGTAGTTTTAAAAAAAAGTCATATAATTAGAGCACGAGTCGTGTAGTGTTCGTATAATATATATATATTATAATATATATAGTTATATATTATATATATCTTATATATAAATTATTATATTAGTATTATATATATATATAATAATATTTTAATATATACTATAGCTAATATATTATATATAAGGTATAATAGTATTTTTGGGTAAGAAAACACTACCGGCTCGTGAACCGAAAAAATGGGGAGGCACTTAAAAATAATTTAAAATGTTAAATATAAATATATTATATAATTAGACATATCGTGTATATTGGTATAATTATATATATATATATATATATATATTATATATTATAATATATGTATATTATATATATATATAATATATGAAATGGGAACAAAGTAGTATGCAAGTTAACCCACAATCTGATAGCTACTTGAAAAGATGACATTCTTCTCTTTCTTTTCATCTGCAAACTGGTATTATAATATTTTCATAAACAGGAGTGATGATTGTTAATTGATTAAGAGTTTGTTCTATTGGAAAGTAAGTGCAAATTTGACAGTCTGCCTGCTCATCGTGCTTGGAGGTATGTCTTTATAGCGAAATTTAGGTTTAGAAAAACTCCTTGTTTAACGATGCGTTTTGTGCTGGATTTGTGGCGAATCAGACTAGAAAAATCTATAAGATCAGGAATCCAGTCTTGTGAATCATTCTCTAGATGATGGTTTTTTAAAATAGTTTGAATAAATGCCCTTGTTCGAAATAGATTAGCATTTGTTGGTCCATAAATCACGGCTTAATTCATTAAGTAAATAATATGTCAAAAATATAGTATGTGGCGATTAAAGAATCTAAGGCTTCTTAGGAAACTTATTTAGGAAGTTAGAGAATTTTTTTGGAATTCTAAGCTGTAGAATTTTAAGGCAGATAATTTGAGAATTTGCCCTTCATCTGAATGATGATAGTATCAACTATTTATACAGGTGTTCTCTTATAATCGGCCTGACAATCTGATTCTCCTTCTTCTCTTCTCTTCTCTCTCCTCTCGTCTCTCTTCTCTCTTGTCTCTCTCTCTCTCTCCTCTCTCTCTCTCTCGTCTCTCTTTCTCTTCTCTCCTCTTATTTATATATATATATATATATCTATTTATATATATATATATATATAGTATTATTATATATATATATTATTATATATATTTATATATAATGATATATATATATATATATAGTATATATATATAATGTATATATAATTATTATATATATAATATATTATATACTATATTATATATATATATATAGTATCTATATAACTGTTGTTACAGGACTTTTCTGTTTTAAATAAAATTGATTAAGGAATGCTTAGTTTCCTTTATTTAGTTTTCAACATATTTAGTTTCGTACCACTCTATTTATGAGTAATGTTGCTAATTTTGGGAGAGTTACTTTTTATGAAACTTTTCGAAGGAGGCCTTGTGGAAATCCTGCAAAACAGACAAATAAAAATACAAGTTTCTTTTACGTCTGCATGACAACCAGTGTTTTGAAAGATTATAATTACGCTTTCTGCGGAGGCAAAATCTAAATTCCTCCAGTCAATGATCCTTACGAAAAAAATTATGTTTCGGAGGAAAATAAATGATTTTTAATGTAAATTACCGTTTCCTTGTATACATGTGTTCAATCATTATTTTAAATATTTAATAAACACATAAATTTGAATCGTCTTATCTTCTTACAAGGTTTTTAGTTTTTATTTGAGTTTTAGTTTTAAGAGAGGCCGGCCTCTGGTGCTGGTGCTTGTAAAACCGCGCTCGATATTATATTTTACTATATATATATATATATATACTATATATATATATATTATATAGTATAATATATATATATATATATATATATATATATATATATATATATATATATATATATATATATATCGGTGGCGAATCTTCTTTGATTGCTTAGCGGTGGCCGCCTGCTTAAAGGCAAAATAAACAATAAAAAAAAATTAGATTGTCAAAATACTGTGATTTGATAGTAAATATGTCGATAGTTATTCTTCTTCTAACACTTCTATTAACAATAAATTCAAATTTATATTTAACTTGTATTCTCGAACAGCCAATGTGAATAATTCAATACGTTGCTTGCGGTAACTCGACCGCCTGCCTTTCTGAGACGTTTAACGCGGTAAGCACTTGCGCGTGCATAAAATTATTCACAGCGAAAACACCGTGAAAGTTTGCGGAAACTTAGCATTAAGCATTTACAGTGGGCGGAGAGAGAAACGCATTCGGGATTTTTCTTTAAAACTCGTCCATTGTGTCGTGATTCTAATTTATTTGATGAAAAAAGGGACGAAAAACTATGCTTTTTCTCTGTTATTAGAGTAAATCATATTAATCGTTCAGTTTTTAAAATTTTCTGAAAGTGCACGTTATTTTTAAAATAATTATCAATTAAAATTCCTTATGTAGTGACCCTATTTAATCAAAATAAGTAAAATAGTGCATTAAAAATAAGTGTGGGTCGTATCATGTATGCTATAGAATAACTTTGCAAAAAATTGTCTAAGAATGACAAAAATACGTATAGAAAATACTTATAGGACCATACTTAATAATAAATAGTGAAAAAAACAAAATAAAAATGATTACGGTGATATAAGTTTGCACCTAGCAATGGGTGACAAAACACCAAGAGGGTCAAAGAACGAAGATTCAATATGCAAAATTTTACGTTTAGTATTAGATTTCGGATCGAACCTACGAGTAGGATAAGACATGGTGTCTGAGGATATATATCCCATTCCATGCCTAAAATTTTAAGCAACGTTCTTCTATGCCCTAGTCGCTCTTCTGGAACATAGAAGTGGCGAGAGATGGATGAGTTTGAAGCCCACTCTCTTAAATTGAGACCTGCCTTTGCAAATAAAGATCTGGTCTCTAAAAAATATTGTTTTATTTCCTCTTCGGTGTCAAATGTGCCGAAGAGATTATCAACATAAATTTGCTCTATGATGGCATCTTTGTATGCCGTTTTTGATTTATTAACGTGATGATGTAAACAGGCAGTAAGCAAGAATGGACTGCATGTTTCTCTAAATAATTCAGATTTATATCTATAAGTGACTATAGGCGAGTTTGGATCCAAGTGATCTCAGCAATAAGAAACGAGCTGAACCTTGTTGTTTTCAGCTAGACGAATGCCTAAAAATGACTTCCCTATGTCAGAGGAGGTGGCATTTTTTTTTATACGAAATTTCAATAATAATTTTCCCAAATCTGTTATCAGAGATGGGCCACTGTGTAAGCAAAAATTTAAACTTGAGCTATTCGATGACTAGTCATATGCCAAACGGAGTTTAGTTGTAGAGGAGTTTTTGCGCACCCCATGATGGGGAAGATAGTGTAATTTGGCTTCAGGATGTAAAGGGGTGGAGGGTTTTATTAATTGTTCCTTAATCATATCATCATATGATTTAAGGAGATTAGGTTCAGTCCTGAGCCGTTTCAGTAAACTGTAAAGTTGTCGTTTTGACAAAGAATAATTATCAGGTAAATTGGGACGGTTTGCACGCCATGGTAAAAACACTACATACTTCCCATTTTCAAAGTGTAAATTATCCTTGAATGATTCAAGGGTTGTTTTTTATGCTAAAGCAAACTGTTCATCAGGCAGTATTCCGATGTGAGAGAGAGACCATAGACGATCCAGGTCGTCCAAGGAGTTTTTATTATATTCCTCCTCCATTATTACAGGGGAGGGGATTCAGAGTCCTCAGTCTAGGAAGATAATATATTATTTATTATTATTTTCTTCTATTAATGAAGAAGTGGGATCAAAAACCTCAGTTGAGAAAGACAATACCTTAAAACTATTTTTAGTTTCTAAATCTAAAAGAGAATATTCTAAATCCTCCGCAGAGGAAGGAGTCTCACTATTTACAATATTTGCAGTTTTCACCTCCTTGTTTATATTGAGTGAAGGATAAGAGACTATATTTAAGGGCTCTTTCCCCTCATTTATAGACAGGGGTGAAGAGAAAACAATATCGTTACAAATAGGATGACTAAAAGTAACTTCTGGTTAAAAAAATTGGACGTCCGTTCTAAAAGAAGAAACAATAGTGATCTGAGACTCAGAGCCACTTGAAGCAAAAATTAGTTGACCCCAATTAATGTGACCCAAATTGGTCTTAATCAAATTTACGTTATTAATTTTCTTATATGACTTGAGAAAATGGATAAGATTGTCACCCTCTAACAAGATGCCTATATCGGAAGTAATATCTGACGGAGGTTATGGATTGGCAAGAGGGACATGATGTTTTTCTAGCATTTGAGTGGTTTTAACAAGCCCAGGTATTTTAAGATAGTTGGGAAGACGATTTTCTACGACGGGCAGAAATTGGAATCACTCCCTCCTTAGTGTTAATGTTTATAGTAACAACGTAATGCACTAAGGGAGTTCCCCTCTGATTGATTCCATTTACAGATATGATAATTTGAGAATGAGAGGTACAGTTTAATAATTGAGCCACTGATTTAGCCACCAAAGTTTTTGGCGAGCCTTGATCAAAAAGACCCCTAACCATGATGGATTTGTCACCTTTTATTTATTTTGAGGGTGGCTATATTAGACCTTCAGTTTTGAGAAAGATTCTGTACTGTGGATTAGCACAGATGCGCCGAGAAACAATTATATTTTTTGCTTTATCAGTTACAATTTCTTTCCTAAACATCATTAAAAAATATCCCGTAATGATTGAGTTGAAAAAACTAATCTTGAAAGTGTTGCGCAAGGTTCAAATGGAAAAAGTCGGATCTTGGGATTAAATAAGAAAAAATCTTGTGAGGTTTACGAATCAGGTTACAGCAATATATTTTTAAAAAAAAAAGATAATACAGCAGTACTGTAATAGCGAAAAAATCCAATAATGTATGTCGTTTTTCATGATAACACTTAATTATACATAAAAACTGTTCTTTTATAAAAATCATATTATAATCATTAATTATAATATATATAGAAAAAAAGTTCAAACCAATAGTTATACATTCTACATTTTAAATTAAAAATAGCAAGAGTATTAAAATTTATTAAAGTTGACTATTATTTTAATGAAAACAAATTAAATATTCATTTTCAAAATAAAATACCTAGTAAATAATGTTTCAATACAATATTTCTAAAAAACATCTTTATTTTTAAATACCAAATATTCAAAGTATTCTTATCATTATACTACTAAATTAATAAATTTTTATATCAGATAAAGTAATATGAACAATTCTTTTACCTTTGAATCCAAGTTGGTGGAAAAGTTATAAAGGGAGAGATTCTTTTGTCTATCTCATTATTCTCTAAGCTGCCAGTTATTTAAGAAATACAATTAAGGGAAAAAACTATTCTCAAGACTATAACATTTGCTAATTACATTGATATATATTAGTATTTATAAATATATTAAAAAAATAATATCAAATGGTGCATATTATCAAGTGTTTTCAGCTTCTTTAGAAAAAAAAACTGCCTATCTTATATTTTCCTTCCGCGCCTATCGACACTACTTAAAAAAGGAGCTATTACCTTTGTTTTCAATACCTTAAACAGTAGGGAAGGAATACCATAAATAAATATTATCTTTATTATCCAGCATATAGTTAGATATCTGGATGGATAATTTTATTAGCTTGTATGACCAATATTCATCCAAGAAGTATAACAAAACACTTCTATATATTTTCAATTTATGAAAATATCTAAAGTAATGAAAATCATACAATTCAGATTCTAATGACATTTAATTATGAAGACATGGCTTTCAAACCCAATTCTGATTACAATCCATCAAAATCTATTGATTTCCAGATTTCTGGTTTTGATTTTGAGGAATGGATTGATTCCTAGATTGATAACTCTGATTCACAGACCTATTTCAACACCATGTGGCGCCAACTTTTACGACCCAAAGCGTAAAGAAACGGTGACTCAGGTCAATCCAAAAAGATTTAAAGAGGAAAGTTAGTTAACAAAAACTGTTGCCCAAAGAGACATGTTTGAGATAGAAATTTTTCGAACGAGGTTTTGTTTATTTTGAAAAATATATGTTTTAATTTCAAATAATAAAGAATTTTCGAATTTTATTTATTGAAATCTAAAAAATTTTCATTACGCAAATAAGGACTTCCTCAGAAATTAAAAATTCATGAAGGAATTTTATTTCTAAATAATTACACTGATAACATATAATTCAAAATAAGTGCAAAAGGCATTAGTCAATGTAGAAAGGTTATTAGTCCAAGTTAGCAATGTTAGAATATATACTTCCACTCCTTGAGAAGTAGATTGCCTATGTGGAATAGGTGTGGTGGCATCGAAGGTTTGGGTATTAATGATTGTCTAGAATTTATAGGAGGTTTGTAAAGGGTTCAATTTCAATTAGATTTCTGTGGGTATTTTTGAACCTGGGGTCACCTCTAATGGAAAGGGAAATGGGTATGTATTGCACTGGAAACATCCTTTGGGTTTCTTGATTTAATTCCTTTCAAACATTTTCCAACCTGCTTATTCTGTCCTTTGTTTTCAAAAGACCCAGGTCAAATAATAACACTATGTGAAAAATGAATAAATAAACACAACGTTTCTCCACCGATATATGGGATTAATTTAAATTGAGAAAGATAAGGAGTTAATGGGTGGATGGTAATTCATTAATACGTCTATCCTCTTATTCCTGAACTTCTTTCATTATTGAAACTTTGAAAATATTGCTGCAGAGATATTTGGCGAAAAGCAACATGAGTTAAAAATTAACAAAAACTTTTCGAGAAAAGAAATTAATGAAGTTAATGAAATATTCTTCTCTAAAAACCCAAAATATTTTTAAAAATTGATAAATTAAGCAGAAGGTAAAAGTACACCAATGAGGGATATTTGAAAATAAAATTATCTATAATTCATGTACTGAATGGGGTCTTTTCGCAGGATATAGAAGCTCTAATTTTTTCTTGCATAGATATAATAGTAAAATGTCCTAGGGTTAACTGTGAGGTTCTTTAGATTTTAAAGAATAGTTAATAGGACAATGATGAGAATTAGTAAGTATAGTTAGCAAAGCGAGAGCACAGCTGTTTTGTCCAATCAAATCGGATGTAAAAGGTTGTGATTGAGGGGAAACCGCTGTTTTCCCTAATTGCGACAATAGTCGCGAACTGAATTTCGCAAATAAGTAAATTTTCGCTGACCATAATTAACGAAAAAATAATTATTCGGTGTATTATACATTATTCGAAAAGAAGTTTCATTAAATGGGATGAATGTTGGGAATGGAATTAACTTATATGAAAATAAATTTCTCATTTGATAAATGAACCATTGGAACCTGTGGTAATTAATATTCAAAATGGGTTAGTGGGTTGATTTTTTTAATGTCCATGAGTATGTTCAAAAAAATATGAAATGGTATGTTGTTGCTTCTAATGGTATAATAGGATGTTAGTTTAAGTGGTTTGTGGCTTACAGAAAGTAGTAATATGGGTAACAAAGAAAAGATGGGTTACGATAGGCCCTATATATGGTTTAGCTAATTGTAATGAGGTGATAACTATTTGATGTATCATTGTAATACTGTTAACTGAATGTTCAATAGTGTAAGTAATGATTTTGATATACTACCTAGTTGATTAGTATGTTCGTGGGTTGCAGCAGTGATCTGTTTTTTGATAATTCAAGTTAATTTCCTGTAAGTAATTTTGAAATTCTGCTTAATTCGGTATATAAGACTACAACTGTTCTTTAAGCTCATTAACTAATAAATTTGAAATAAGTACTCGCGAAATTACCTAATATATTTATCTTTTTTCTCAAAAATTTTGATTTGTTTATCCCAGTAGCGGTACCCCAAATAAAGATATTAAGCTAATATATCCATCCAATTCCGAAAGCACAGCTTTTTTGAAATCTTGTTGGGATTAACCCCCATGGTAGGCCTTTATTTCAGCTAATTTAAGGGATATTACTTTAGTTCTAATTTTAAATGAAGTTGAAAATTCCCCATTTGTGCGCGTGATAGTTTGACTTTATAGAAATATTAATAAAATATCATTAAACAACGCGCAGGGCAAAAAAAATTTTAATCTTTTAAAGTGTCACACTATTAAGTGGTTCTATAAATAGTGGTTTTAATTTCTGATGGACATTCTAAAGATACAAAAGTCAAGATATCCTTCAATAAAGTTTACTTCACCGGAGTGATACAAAATGATACCTGGCAGTACTCTTGTCTCTTCATTAATATTACCGGAGTGATACAAAATGATGCCTGGAAGTACTCTTGTCTCTTCATTAATGTTAGTGGAGATGGATAAGACTGCAGGTAAAAGAAGTAAAGCATGAAAAAACTGGACGTAACATTTTCATTACAGTCTGAATGATTATTACTTCGATTAAATAAATTAGTTGAATGTACTTAAAAGTAAATAAATAATTAATTAAACATGTATTAAATTCTTTTGTGAGCACCCAATGATTATACTACTTCCGAGTCAACTCAAAATTTATAAATTTAAAATGGATTCAAGTGCAATATGTTTCTGATGATAAATTCAAATTAAAATAAAACTGAACTCCATAAAATGAAATCAAGTTTATTGGATCTTGATAATAAAATATAAAACTAAAGAATACAATCTTCAACATTCTGATTATAATAAAATGAAAATTAAAATTAAAGAAAGCTTTAAGTAAATTAAAAGTAGATTTCTGATTATCATGAACTTAAAAATTAAAAATTAAAAAAGATTATATAGCATGAGGCTAATTAATATTAATAAAAGCTGATTCAGGCTACATTAATTTAATCAAAGCCAATTTAATAGCATAAGGCTACATTCTGATTAAAATCAAAATTAATAAAAATAAAAGGCAGCTGATTATATAAGAAGCTAAACATATTTAAAGATAAAAAATTAAAAATAAAAGCAAGCTAAATTAATATAGCTTAAGGCTAATACTTAATTAAAAAATTAATTAAAAACGATACTTATATAAAATAAAACAATCTGATTTAATATTTTATTAAAGTAAATTTTAAAACAGAATTTTGTAGATATTATTTTGTTTTTTTATTTAAAATAAACCTAATGATAAAAAAAACTTTTGTTGATCCTAACAGTTTATAGAGGTCTCTGAAATTATTAGACGCTTGCTATTTTTTTTTTTTTTGGTTTTTTAGTTTCAAAAGAAAAGATGACCCCTGGGGGCAAAAAATTATCCGAATTCGTAGTGACGGACATAATAAATATTGAAACTTATATCTAAAAAGATTAAGAATAGAGTAAACATTTGTTTTGTGTAATATATTGTAATAGAATATAAATTTTAAAACCTCTAAAAGACCTAAAATCACAAATAAAATATAATAATATATTTATTACAAAAATTTTTAAAATAACCATCTATAGAGTTTAACTCTTAGGAGTAAATAGAAAAGTCTATTTCCTTCTTCTAGGTTCATCTCTAATGGCAAAACTACAACTGAGGACTCTCCTGTAATTCTTGTTTAAGAAGACTCTTGTGTTTGCCTTCTTTCCGTTCTTGTGGTGAGATTGAATGAGATTCATGCTCTCTTTGTGCTTGTTTGACTCTTTCTTGTAACTGCTTGTTCCACATCCCTCCCCGGACCCTTGAATTGCTGTGAGGTCTATACGACGATCTTCTTTTCTATCATCTCTTGTGCCTTCAGATGTTAACAAATCCATTAGTTCTTTGGTAACAACCAATCCATTTCTTTTGGGAAGTGCAATCAGCGGAACTTGGCATATTTTCCCCTACAGTTCCATCTGTAAGTGGTGTTACCAAAGTATCCTCTTGTAATTCTGCAATGACAGGCTGTTCCTCATGTTCAGAATTGTCCGAATATATGAAATCCCTTGTCTGATTGGTGATAGAGACGCTCTATATCCTCTTAACTTGAGTTCTTGTTTGTGGAGTAAAGTTAAGAAATAATATCAGCCTTCAGTTAACAAATTTAGTTTTGGGTACACCAACGTTTCTATATATTCTACAAGGATTCTGTTGTTCTTGTGGTGAATCCTCTGGTAGAACATTTTGTTCATTCATCATAAAAATTAGAAGGAATCCACGAAGAAGTGGTTGAAGATTTCTTTATCATCTACCTGTCGATCTACTTCTTCAGTTCCCACTCTTGTTGTTCCTGTTGTAACTTTCAGAGATTCCCATGTTTCTTGAATGGCTTCTGGAACCTTCCATAAGGTACCCCTTCAAATCACAAATCAAAATCATAATGCTATCATTTTTGCATTCTTCTCTACCTTGATCTGCAGCAGTCTTTTCCAACCGGAAAAATTTTGTTGATGGGAATGACCTCAATCCTTATCGTCTACTCCTTTATCCGATTCGCTACAATAAAAGGACCTTAAAATCTTTTGTTCAATTTAGAATCTGTTCTGGTTTTCTTTAACCGCATTTACAAAAAACATCATCGCCCACTTTCAATTCTTTCTGTGTGGCATGTTTGTGTTGCTGTTTCATAGCTTTTTAATTGTTTCATTTTCTAGACTTTCTCTTTTTGCTAAGTCTCTTATTGCTCCCATTCTTTCCACTACGGACATCTACCTCATCTGATATGAATTTTCTATTTTCCGATTTATTTGTAAATGGATAGACATAATCAGGCATCTCGTAGGGAAGTCTCTTTATATATCCATGCAGGACGAAATGTGGAGAAGATCCAATTGATATATTATACGAAGTATTAATTGCTATTTGAGCAAAAGATAAGTATTTGGACCAATCTCTATGATTTGTCATTCTTCACATAACCGGAGGAAATTTTTTCCCCCCAATTCCTGCATTCAATATTACTAACAAACAGTCCCATTCTTGAACTTGGTTTGTAGGCCAGAATATTAAACCCTTTTTTATCCTCAACTTTAACATAGCTCTTTTGAAAAGCAAGCTGACGTGAATTCTGGGGCATTATCTGAAGCTAGTATTTCTGGACTAGAATGCCGACATATAATTCTTTCTTGTAAAGCTTGAGCATAAATTCCCTGCTTTGTTCTTGGGATGTACCAAGCGACTAATTCGCAATATCAGTGTCAAAACCATCTCTGAATAACGTAGAATGTGTTTTGGCAACCTGAAATTGAACATTTT
>JABUQX010109622.1:0-25000 GCA_015478945.1 Trachelipus rathkii
TATCATGGAAGACACACATGCATGGTCGTATACAGTGATTATGGCATAGATAAAGTGAGACCCTAACTGTTCAGTGTAGTATATCCTAGGTAATGTTGATATATATCAGCAAGGAAAGAACATCCATGTGCCAAATGAGAGAAATTACGGCATTCACTTAGCACTCTCATATTATTTGTATATCCAGAATGGAGTACCGGGGAAGTGTAATGGTCTACTTCCCTCCAATATGTAGTATATTTAATATTATGCTACACTATCATACTACTGGTCCTACTACATTATATATTTGTTATATATATCTATGTACCATGACTCATGTATATACCTATGTAATTAAAACAGATGTTATAATATAAATGTTTGGTACTATCTTATAGTTTATTTATTATAATAAAATTATATATCAAATATATTAATGTAATAATATAAAGTGTATAATTAATATAATATATGATTTTATATCTATTGAGTTATAAGGTAACTCTTGTATTCTACATGTATATTAGATTATATCAACTACACCTTAAATCAGTATAAGTAAATGTTATCCGCTATTTATTAACGTAAAAGTAAAGCACGTTATTTTACCCAGGATCATTATTACACCTATTATATAGCCTATTATACTTCACCTATTACAAATATTTATAATAGTCCTTAAGTATATACTATTATATACTATATATATTTAGTTTTAGTAAGAGAGTAAAGAAAGGTTTAAAAATATAACTATATCCAATGAAGAATCTAATATAATATATATATATTATCAGTACCTTGTATTAGTCATTCCTATATATGTTATTGGGCACTTATCCTGACTTATTATTCGTAAAACGTTATTTTATAACTTTATAAATCCTTTAAACAGAATAATAATGTGAATACTAAATTCTGCTACATATAATAGCTCTTCGGGGTACACATAATAACAGAGAACTCTTGGCAACAGAATTATTTTAGACAGTTACAAGTTATATCAAAATTACAAGCTTGTTTTTTAAAAATATATAGCTTTGTTTGATGTTTGTGAGTGTTTAACTAATTGCAAAAATACCGAAAAATAAAACTTATAATTTTTTAATGTCTAATTCAAATTATAAACACCTTTTTTTACTAATTGTTTAAATATCTCACTCCAACTATCTTATAATATTGTATATATATACTATTATATATAGGCCTCATATTACTTAATTATACAGTATAATTTATTAATATATATATATATATATATAGTAAGGTTTTATTATATGTTATACATTGTAAGAAATAATATGAATGTTATGATCTTATAAGATATATATTACTTGTTTGTTTACATTTTTAACAATATAAATGTTGTATATACTATATATAATATTTATATGTGTGTATAATATATATAATTATGTATATTATATATATAGTATATAATAACATATTTATAATGATAATTACTATATACATATATAATACCTATACCATAGTCACTATATTAATAATAATATATCTATATATAATATTAACAGCTCAAATGACACGGGGGGATACTAATGCATGTATGTACATTGTAAACTAAAGCGTTGTTATGTTCTCATACTTCAAACAATTTATTAAAATTATCCAATTTCTAGAAAGCGATCATAGGCTTCCGCTCAATAGCGTGCAAAACGCTCAGGCCAACTCTAAGAGTTGTATCCTACACTCTACGCGAAATATAACTGAACGTCTAATGCGTATAGATTGGAGGCTGCTCGCTCATGGCTTTTGGGATATTTAATTAACACTACATCATTTGAATTCTATAATGAAGATTATACACATACCTGGTGAAACAAGAATAATAACATTCAATTACTATCTTCAATATTAAAGGAAAATAAAGTGTTGTCGCGCTAAACGACAGAATTAATACCTAATACCACGCACAATAATACAGATATAAAAGTAAGCTATTCTCTTATTATCTATTGGTCAGCTTATTACAGTTTTATTCTCAAACCAAAGTTGTTACCCTAGAGTGACCTTATTATCTTAATACCGAAAAATCTCTCAACAGAGTCATCTAAAATAACACAACTGGTTTGAGTAAAAAACCATTGATTTTGAAACAAAAAAAAAAAAATTTAAGAAATTGGTATTCTTGAATCGATTCTTGGGTCTGGTGGTAAAGATGGAAAAGCTCTTGAAAAAATTCATTTCCTGGATCCGGATGGTTCCTTCCTGACTCTCATTCCTCTAGATAAGCCATATATAAACTTTCTTGAATTAGTTCTCTTACTTGCATGGTAATAAAAATTGCTCAAATTTTGACAGTTTACTTTAAAAAATTGATAGCATCAAAATACAATAAAATTATCAATATTAGATCTCTTTATAAGAGCCAACAACACGTATCTTCAATAGTACAGACTCAGATAAAAATCTGAGAAGCGTAATACTTATACTTCTCCAACCCCCTTAACAACCCCACACAAATCGGGGAGAGATTTCAAGAATCAAAACAATAATAGATTTAAATAATAATAATATTAATAATAATATATTAAAAATGAATAATCACTAATAATTAATAAATTCAATTAATTATTATCTTTCTACTAATTTTTAGCTTGTGTATTATCTAATTATTAGTATTCTCTAGTCCTATATAATAATAATAATAATTTATATAATTGAAATACAAACAACAAAAATAATATAATTATAATCGTAATAACTTAATAAGAGAGAGTTAAATATAAGAGCTTACTTGTCTGGAAATAGTACAGATTCATATACTATTTGCCTGATATTCAAGCAGTACCTCATATTAAAGGACTGACAATATTGGAGCTGTGATGAATTTATACCCTGGGCCTAGCATGGATATCATATAATTTTATAAATAATGAAAATTAAAAACTATGGTGAAATGTTTGAGACTATTACAAAACTACAAATAGAAGAAATAATTAATAATTAAGTTAATAATAAATTAATAATAATATTAATAATAATAATACACAATTAATAATATAAGTAGAATGTAATATAATCATAATCTTAGTAATAGTAAGAAAAGAAGTCGAGAACTGCCTTGATAAGCAGTCAGTCAGTCACCTAATAAAAATCTATGAATAAATAAATAATACCAAAATTCATAATATAAAAATTAAATCAATAACTAAAAAATAATAAATAATAATAATTAATAATAAAATAATAAATATAATATATAATAAAATAATAAATAATAATACACCATTAAATCCTATACTTAAATAATATAATACTGATGATCGTTTCGTAACTAATATAATATTTATATGAAATAACATATTAATAATTTATTACTAATATTAATAATAATAAAATAATAATATATAATGGCGCTGATAAACAACTGTGCATAATGGATAAATTAAGACAAAATAAGAATAAATATTTAAGTAATAATAAAAATTTATAAATTTTAATCAAATAGCGAATCACATTATGAACATTTAATAATTATATGAATGATTATAAGTTTCCTCAACTGGTTTCTCTCTACTGCGTGAAACTCAATAATAGGAATAGAAATACACTTAATTGTCTATTACTACAAAGCGAGTAAAGCTATTATTACTTTTGATATATTATATTATGATAAAATAAAACTAATTTATCAATATATAATTAATACTTATAAAAATAATAATAATAATAATAGTAATATATAATATCAAAAAAATAATGAAATAATTATATATCATGAAATAAAAATTAATAATAATAAAATTAATCAAATCACACAATAATAATAAATAATATATGATAATATAATAAATATAATTAATAATAATAATATAACCCAAGTTAATAATAATAATGACTTATAATCAATAATTATAATAATAATTATTTTACAACTGATAAATCCAATATAATCATAGTTCTAATTTTAATAATAACTATAAGTTTTCATTATAACTTAATGTTAATTTTAATGTATAGATTACTTTTGAATATTTTGATGCCAAAAAAAGCTTATTAAGAATTGGTAATAATAACACTAATGGATTAATATTACCAATATAATTAATCAAAAATCATTTTTAATCAAATGAATTAGAACAGAATCAGAATTAATATAAATGAATATGAATGAATGAGAATAAATGAATAGAATGAATGAGAGGGAATAAGAATCATGAAAGCTTGAGAATGGATATGAGATGGATAATGATAGATTAAATAAAAGATAAGTATATAACTCAGAGCGTAAGACTGTATCACACCGATGAGAATTTTAATCAATAAATCAATCCAGGCATAGTGTGAAAAAAAAAATCATCCATATATTCTGATTCATTAGTATTCGTTTGGTGACAATTATTAAAAATATCAATGAAATATAATAGATTGATTAAGAAATTGAAAACACATAATAACATAAAATAAATATAATACAATAACAATTAATTATAATAAATAAAGATTTTGAGTTTATCCTTTATATAAAATTACAACGAAATGAAACGTTGTGAGTACTATTCCTTCAAGTAATTTTAATAATAATAAATCATCATTATTTTTATAGTAAAAAACTTTTATGTAGTAAACAGAAGCACTTAATTAATTATATTAATAAAACTATTAACGCCAAAATAATAATTCACATAACAATATGTTCTTCGCTTAAATATAATCATTGACAATGTTATTGTACATAACCTTTTATAAATTTAATACAAAGTATAACAACTTAGATTGAGTTAAAAGGGTAAAGGGTGGGGGAGTTTCTGGGTCATTAGCCAAATAATAAGTAATAATTAATAAATAATAATATAGGCTTATATATTAAAAAAACAAAACCTCAAATACCTATTTAAAATACTAATAATATATTATTATCATAATTAATCAATTAAATAATAATGATTATATAATAATACCATTAATAATAATATATAATATATAATAAAATAATATTATTACATTAGTTTCTTTTAGTATTTCGCCTACCACAATTACATTGAAATCATAATCAAATTTCAGAATATTTTACACTAATACTTTATATAAATAACTCGATTAATAAATAATCTAATAAATATAAAATAATATAATAATAATATAAAATAATTAATAATTAATAATTTCATAAAAATAACACTAAAAATAATTATTCAATAATTAATATTTTTCACTGAATAATAACTAATAACACTAATAATATAATAATAATAATAATTATTACATAAATGATTAAAAAATATAGGAATAACAATTTTTTTAATGAAAATGGCTGTAAACGTACACTTTAAAAACACTATTAAATCTTGCAAAATTATAAATGAATTTATTGCAAAAGAAAAAAATTAGTTGTAAGTTATATGAATAAATTGTTGTAAGGCAACGCCTGAGGCCCAGAAGAGAGAATTATTGAATGGCAGCTACCAACTTTATAGGTTGCCGTAGGAGATGTAGTAAATTTGTGGAGAGCAGACCTCTTTTATAAAGAAATTATGAAAATGCATAATAAGAATTGTAAATATCTTATTAATAAATGTACAGGAGAATTAAAAGAATTTTATATTAATTTTTGTTGTGGATCAAACAGAAAATTTATATTCTTCCTTTATCTTGATGTCATAAAATATTGTTTGATCAGGAATATGACATCGAGCTTGATTATAGTCCCGCCAAAAAGAACCAATGGAAAAAGAGCTAAGCTCACCAAGGTTGCCATATGCTGAAAAAAAAATTCGCTGGATAGTTTTGTTTAAATGAGAGTGTGTTAAGTGAAGAGAGAGAAAGGAATTCATTTGTTTTTTTTACTACAGACGTCTTCTCTAAATTTAGAGTTGCAATAAAAAAAAAAAAATCCTGTAGTTATTTATTATTAGTTACCAAACTTGTTATAAAGTATTTGTTAAGTTTACTTGTTAGAGAATGTTTTCATTAAATAATTTATTTGAATCAATTCGTTATTCGTTACCTTCTACAATTTTTCTATAGTTCTTACTGGTTCATCGCAAATTTTGTTAATTTATTTATGATAGGATATGAAAGCAAAATCAAAAAGGTAGACTTAAAAGTAGAGGTATGAAGTAAGTTGTCGCCATAGTGTTAGGACAGAATCTTGAACATCACAATTCACAGGTAAAAAATTAGCAATCAATTTTGAACAGTTAGAAAAGCTGGATTGGGGACCAAGAGCCACAGCTGAAACGAAAGAATAACATTCAAAATTACTAGTCTGAATTGTTTAAAATAATGAAAGAGGTTTTAGAGAAGGAGTAGATGATTTGATTTCAGACGTATGTGGAAAGTCGATAAACGGTCGTGTGCACAATTATTATGATCAGTCAAACAAAGATGAGGCATTTAGTGACTGAATAGAGTTTACACAACAACGACGGTCGGTTCAAACTACCTCACTCTCGAAATTGAAGATCGGAAGAGTTGAGGTATAGAAACTAATTTTGGAGTTCGTCCTCCGATTCTCGATATAATAATAAGCAGTAGATTTCGTTCTAATATTTTTATACTATTCACTGGAAAACGCCGCTTCTGACAGCACGTGATTATGGCAATGTAGAGAAAATGGAGACTCTACTCAGTGTAGGTATAGGTTAACAAGATGTGATATAAACGCAAGAAAAGGAAATCCTCATTGATGCAATTAGAAAACATCAGATTTAACCCTTATCAGTCACTAGCAGATATATGTTATACAGGAACAGGGATAGGCGGATAGGCAAAATGCTCTTCATCTCCACCAATATGAGTATGACTATACTTATTATATAATTTATATATACTATATTATATTAATTATCATTTATTTATAATACTTATATTATTTACTCACTACTCAAGTAATTTAAATATTATGACATACATATATAGATATAAGCATAAAATAATATAGGTACAGATATATGCTAATATAAATATATATTATATGTAATTATGTAATAAATTAACCTATATTATAAACTTTTTACCATATATATATATATAATTCATGGACGAATCCCTATTGCTTTCTTGAAAATATTGAAAATGTATTACAATATAATATATATATATAGAATTAATCAATATATATATATTTTTATTTTAATATAATATAAATTGGAATAGCTAGTATATACTACAATATTATATTGGTTTATCACATAGATATTACTTACTTTTATAGTATATATTAATATATTAATTTATATATTATAAAGTACCTTTATATAATAATATAATAATATTAGCATTATTATTATTAATTGATCATAAATATAAAAGTGCTTATTGAATTTTTTACTGATTATAATTATTTATATATATATATTTAGTATTTATATTATTATATCTTATTGTAACTTATATTACGGACGTATCATTTGACAAGAATATATTTTTAATATAATATTTTTTATAATATCCTAATACATTGCCTCGTCCAGCTTCCCGATGTATATTGTAATACTAATTCTTTCTTCGGTAAAAACTTTATGCGACAGTGAACTTCAATATATTTTAGATTACATATATTTATAAATTAATGTTTTATTTTTAAAATGATGTTATCGGGTGGTGATTTTAATTTATATTTGCAAACATATAATAAAAAAATTATTAAAAATTTTATTCAATTATGAAGTATATTCTCTAATTTATTATTACAATTAATATAATAAGTATAAATTATATTTTATCCCTACTTGATAAATTTATATATAGTTATATATATATATTTATACTGATAAAAATTGCATTATATATCTTCATAATTAATATATTATATAAATAACTACTTTATTTTATGGTAATATATTTTAAAACATCCTAGTATACAGTACTTATGGATTGTATATTATATTCATTATTAATGCTCACTTATATATATATATAAAATATTTAGATTTCATACTTATTTTAAACATCCTGTTACTATTAATAATATAATAATCGTGATTATTATTAGTTTATATATATATATATAGGAAGCCAACATATTAGTGTATATCTATTATATATATTATTATATATGACTTCTAAAATAATCAGCTCACGAATTTGGGACGTGGGAACTTACTATCATGCTTACAAGAACATAATCGGGTGGATCTAATTACTCTCAAACATTGATTTTAGAAATCTCTCAATTTAGGGAGAAAGGACGTTATTGACAGGGGAGCATAGTTCCGTCTCAGTAGAAAAGAGATCAGGGAAATACATTGGAGGTCGAGACGCCTACAGCCAAAAAAAAACGGGGCCTAACTTTCTAATGTCGGAAGAATGAGATCGCTTTCGCTCATTGTATCTGATATTTAACAAAATTACAACTACAATATGTATCAAATAAGAAGATTTAACAAATACTGGTGAAACAATAATAAAATCTGATTTGAGACTGATTCGTGATCAATATTATAGCGAGCGTGTGGGTCGCGCTAAGCCAGTCAGGAATTAATTATTCACATACTACAATATATAGAGAAGAAAAGTGAAGCTATTCATTTTTATTAAGTTCCTATTGTCTAAGCTAGTTTACAAGTTTACAAACAAAGTGGTGACCCTAGAGTGACTCTTATATCTTAATCCCAAAAACCGTTTGATTGATGTTAATTAAAATAAATAACTGTGAGAAAAATGTGAAAAAAATAAAATGTGAATCCAGTTCTTAATTATGGAAGCATGAATCGAACACACCTCTTGAAAAGAGCTTCCTCGAACTAATCAAAAAAGCAGACAGAAGACCCCTTCTACATTTTCCCGAATATAGTCTCTTAAAACAAATCCCCTACCCGCCTGCAATAAACAACACTCACAAAGTTGAGGTTTAACGCCCTGTGCAAGATAGCATCAAAAATGACAATAAAATTAAAATTTTTAGCATCTTCTTTAGAACAGGCATAACAATGATCTTCAATTTGAAACTAGATGAAAAATTGAGGAGGTAATACTTTATACTTTTCTCCAAACCCCCTTAACAACAAAGAAAAATCGGGGAATATTTCAAGATCAACAATAATAATAAGTAATAACTGAATAATAGATAATAATAAATAATAATAATAAAATCATATATATTCTGTATATATCATAAACCCAATAAATAATTAATAATTGATAGAGTTAATAATTAATAATAATACAATAATAATAATTTCTATAATAAATCGTTAGCATATAAAAATGTAAATAAAATGGATTAAATAATAATAATTAATAATTGAAAGCAATGAGATTAATAAAAATTAATAATAGACATAATATAAAATAATTGTAACGTGATAATGATAAATAATATTAATGTATAAGTTAAAATAAAAACATTGACGTATTAAATAATATAATTATGAAATACATTACAGCGATTTTTTATACGCAATTATATACGCATGAAAATTTCTTATAATAATGATAAATACGGAGAAATAATCAACACATAATAATTGATATAATCAAATTAAATAATAATATAGTTAATAATATTAATTGCAATAATCAATAATAATAATGCATATAAAAATAATAATTAAAATAAACTAAGAATAATAATAATTAACAAACGTATATAATAAAAATAATAATAATCGAATCATTAAATTAATCAATAAAAATAATAATATAAAATAAATAATCACATCAATAATAATAATAATGCATACAGAATATAAATAATAAAATGACAGTAATAATATAAATTATAACCAACACATCAATTTCAACACTACGCAGTCATGGAAGAATTAATAATAATAATGAATACATTAATAATATTAAATTAATGATAATTTGAAGACCGCAAAGAAATATTAATAATCATAATAAATAATAATAATAATAATTATTTATAATACTAAAATAATTAATAATATAAATGGATAAATATGATACACTAGATAATAAAAAATAATAATAATAAATAATATTAGAGAAATAATAATAAATAAATACCATAAGGTAATTAATAAATAATTGATAATATTTATAATCAATCATCAATATATATAATGTATAATGCTCACGTGCGGTTTCCTCTCTCTCAAAAGCGGGGTGAAATGGTTCATATAGGATAAAAGGAAAAAGCCAAAACTTTAAGAAATGGACAAACAAATGAGTAATGCTAATTTCAAATTAATTAGTTATCATACATTAGAAAAGTGTATGCATATAGATACATAAATAATAATAATTAATATACGTTTTACAATAATAAAATAATACTAGTAAAATAATACTTTAAGCATCAAGATGTATTATAATAATTATATCATAATCATTAAATAATAATTAATTAATAAATAAGAATAGAATAATAATTATCCAATTATTATAATAATTTAATAATAATAATAATAAATATAATAATAATAATAAAACTGCTCTGGCTTAATATAATAATATGATAATTATACTGGATCAAATCATAGATAAATTTATACATTATAAATTACGATCCAGATTATATATTATATATTATTACTATTATTAATATAATTTATAATTTTACTAATTATAATTTATAATTATAATTATTATTATTTATAATATAACTTATAACAGTCGCCATTATAATTATAATAAAATAACACACATCAAGAGACATAATTCAAACCACACTTTCATTAGATTCTAGAATAATACTATATCAAATAATAAAGTAATAAAAATAGATACATAAAATGTAGATAACTCAGTATAACTCACATAAACTAATAATAAGGGATAAGAATGAAGATACAATATGATGATGGTTAATGGGGAATTAGTAGATGATACATTGATTAAGAAACACTATAATAATTAATAATTCACCGGAAGGGTGTAATAGATGAGATTACGATTAATAATTATATTAATTTAAAATAATAATCCGTTAGAGTTAATTATATAAACCCGGAATCAAGAGAGAGGAATAGATAACACATATATAATAATAACAATAAGAATAACAATATAATAATATATATGTTTCAATAATAAAAATAATAATAATATGAGAATATATATAATAACATTAATAATAATTAATGATATAATATATTTAATAATAAAAAATATAGATATATAATATAATATATATCTAATTTAATATAATATAATATAAAAGGTAAAATAAAATATATTAGGGATATATATTTAATGTATAATAATAATAACTTTAATAATATTAATAATAATAATAATAATTACATAATAAATAAAATTGAATAATAATAATAAATTAATAATAAAATATTAATAATCAATATCTTCAATCTAATAATATTAATCTTATTATTACATATTAATATTAATACAAATCGAGAGATACAATAGATCACGGAAAAGGACTATAGGAGGTCGAATTATTCGGTCCATTGAGGCCAAAATAAAATAGCCAATTTAATATATAATTCATACCGCACAAGGTGAATAATAATACAAAAGAAATATATAAATATAATAATAAATTAATCAAATAAATTAATTACACAATCAACTTAACAAAATTATATATAAATAATAATATGGACGAATTTTTAATTAATAATAATTATATAATAATAATAATAATATAATTTAATAGTAATGCAATAATAATAAGAAATTAATAATAATTATAAATAAAATAATATAATTCACAACTAATAATAATAATGATCAATATAGTAAAACAATAAATCCTCTTCATAAAAAAATACAAGGAATAATAAAAGAATAAATGAAGTAATAATAAAAGATATACTAATATCACATTAATCTAATAGTATAATTAATAAGACATAATTGAATATAATTAAATAACACGCATAAATTTTATTTAATGTAAAAGTTTTAGATACATAGATGCTTATTACGAATGTAGCGAACAAGTTCATGTCTATGGAACAGTTCATTGGAACTGCAAAATATAAAGATTTTTGTTTCATGCTTATTTTGAGTGAAAATTTTGTTTGTAGAGTTTATATGGAAAATTTTGTTTGTATAGTGCACGCCTGAGGGACCATCATCTGATCCTCCTCTGTTTCCCAGAGATCAGCAGGGTTTCGTAGTAGGTACTGGTGAGAAATTTATGAGTGGAGAAGCTAGAACTCACATGGAATAAAGAAAGCTCTGCAAACGCATTATAAGAATAGTAATTATCTATTATATAAAAGTGTACTGGAAGAAGTATAAAAAGTATTTTAATATATTTTTGTTATGGGTCACTGCACGTATTGGATCATTCTTACTTTATTTTAAAGTCATAAGAATATGTTCAGAAGGAAATATATAACGGGGCCTTTCCTCAGCATTGATAAAAGATCAATGGAAAAAGAGGAAGAAAACGGCAAGCTCACAAGAACATCAAGAATATGATGACCAGCTCCATCAAATGTTTATTCCTCTGCTCAAGAAGATATGTAAGGACTTGGAAACATTGATGAAGTTCTGTGAATAAAACCTTGTGTGGATTCTTAATATGAAAAAAAAATATGAAAAAAATCTGCGGAACTTGCCCATAAAATTTCCGAAAATTTTTAATTATTTTTAAGCAAATTAAATTTATTTTATTTAGAGTTGAGTTATGAAGATTCATTATTCCTTAGTTAAGTATCTTCCATCACTTAGGGTCACCATTTGTAACGCTCAATATTGATGAATAACAACAAATAATAGTACATGTAACCATAAATAATTGATGCTAAACTGTATAACTTTATAAATTTACAAGAAGCTTGAACGTTAGTATAAATTTATAATATAATTTTGTTGAGGTTAGTTACCTCCATACAAAGTCAAACGAACTGTAGAGGCGAGGAAAGCTTGGCTTGCTCTCACTCAGACGTAGCTTTTTGAGCCATTTAAATAAATACAAATATCCATTTGTCTAAAATTGAATAATATTACAACACTCTATAAATAGAAAATAATAAATTCAATTACTAACCAATTATTAAAATAAAATAAGCTGTGGAAGCGCCAAGCGTCAGAATTAATAATCGCATGCCACCTAATAATAAATATTAGGAAGAAACTAGCTATTGAAATTTTAGTAATATTTCCTAAAATTTGTTCAATAAGCTAAATAATAATAGATATATAGATATATATATAAAGTATATATATATATATATTAATATATAATATTATATAGTATAATATTATATATATAATATATAATATATATATATTAGAATTAATAGTACAGTTTTTGAAAATATTATATAATTAAATAAAATATTAATATTTATATAAAATATTAAAACATATAATAAAATATTATATATATATATAATATTAATAATTCTTTATATAATAATTTAATATATATTAATTATAATATATTATAGTAAATATTATATACTATTAATATATTATATATATATATTATATAATATAAATATTATATATATATATATATATTAATTAAATATTAAAATATATATTACATATATTATATATATAGTAATAATAAATTTATAATTAATTAATATATTAATATATATATATATATTATAATATATTAATATATTATTAATTATAATATTATTATATCATATATATATTATATAATAATATATTTTATTATTATATATTTCTAAAGTATATATATTATTACTATAATAATATAATATATATATATAATACTAATATTATAACATATAATATTTTATCTAATAATATATATACTTAATATATATAATATTAAATATATTATAATATATATAATAATTATTATATATATATTAATAATATATAAATTAATATATATATAATCTATTTAAAAATTATATTATAATAATATAAAGTATATTAAATTAATATAATATATATTATATATATATTATTAGTAAATGATTATTTATATTTTATAGTATAATCTATTATATTATTATATTAAATAATATATATTATTATAATATATTATAATATTATAATTATATTAATATATATATAAATATATAAATAGTATACAGGAAAACTGGACGATTAGTTTAATATTTTGATAATATAATATTTATTTAGGATGTAAGATGTAAGTTATATATAAATAATATAATGTAAATAAATTACGTTCGATTGGACAATATTTTTTATTAGAGTCACAAATGCTAAAAATTTCATTAGTATAATATTATTATATTACTTGTTTAAGTTATTCCTACAGTGAACTACACTCACAATTGATAACAGTTTTTCTATTTATTACTTAATAATTACTCTTTTATATAACTACATATAGTTTATATTTAAATGTTTTTGAATATTTTAATGTAATTTTATATTTTATATGTTAGAAATTGAAAACAATATCCTCAAATTAATAAATTATTAATTACAATATTAGTCAAATTCAGGTGATTTGGAGTAATGTAAGGTACACAAATTTTATTAACTAATTTAAATATCATGTAATATTTTTTTTCTACAATCAGATATGTAGCACGATAATCTTTCACAACTTGTAATTGTAACAAAAACTGCTTTTGCTTTTCGTCTTTTGTCAAAATACTGTGTATTCTCAATTAATTTTACACCTTCTTCAGCAACGTCATTTATCACAGATAAGTTGTTTATGATTTGTAATCCATATTTAAATCATCACCTCGTTTATCCATTGATTTCAGTAATGACCTGAGTTAAAATAGATTTGGTACAATATTAAATTTTGAGTATAAAACGTTCTGTTGACATTATAGAAATCTAAGCAATATCTGACTCATATCAATCTATTTACTAATACCTATTTTATATTTGAGTGTAATGAAACTCTTTAGTATTCTCATTTCTTCTAATAGTTATCACAAATTGTCTTCAATTGCTTCAACCATTTTTTGTCTTTTTAATCATTTTGGTAAATGATTATAATAAAAAATGCTAAATGACAATCCGTTTCAGAGTAGTAATGTACGTAACAAAATGCCACAAAATATTAATTATAATTGCTAATATTTGTAGACTTAATTAAAGTTAATGGTACCCAACATCGAAATTCAAAACAAATATATATCACTTAGTCTAGCTATCAACTTAGTCATTAATAAGTGTGCACTTAAACCATGGTTATTTCAATATTATATGCATATAAAAAACAATATGTCTCGAATAGCTTATAATTTCATTCTCTCAGAGCTTATATGAGAGAATGGTTCGGAACTAATAACATTTTTAGACAATAATTTATCTTGCGACATCACTTGAGTGAAAAACGACTCCAAGGGACATTATAAAATTCAATCCATGTGGTTCATTCATCCTCAAGAAACTAGAGTAATATGTTCTGCTCACACCCACATTCTCCTAATGGTTCAGCCACTTTGATATTCCTTTATTCCTATACATATGAGGTACAAAATTTTATGATAGTGAGCCCTGGATAGTAGTTCAGAACTGAGTTTTGCACAAAAGTTATCTTTTCCGTTCCCATATCATCTTATATATGTTTTTGTCTATTGGTGGGGTCATGTTCATTTTTCAATCTCTTAAACATTTCCACATCTGGGTCTGATGTAGTTAGTTTCAGCTTCGTCTCAAAAACACTTATAAGAGCAATTTCTAAAATATGTCGTCGACAAAGCAGATACAGCAAATCTCGATTAGTTTTCTGCTCCAATAAAATAGAAGCTCCACTTATGCAACCAGTATTTGATGCTGTGCTATCACTAGGCTATATGCTGCTACTTATTATCAGTGGATTACAACATTTTAAGTTTTTAATCAATACTGCATTCTTGCTTGTGATTCCTGTACTCTGTCAAGTGTTTGACACCTTGTAGTGACTGAGTCATGCAACACAATATTAATACAGGTTAATTTTTCGATCAATTTTTCAAAACGTTCTTTGTTATTTCTCTCAGAAGTTTATTGTCCCAGAGTACAACCAAAGAACTCATGCCCGTTAAGCAAAAATTTACCTCGAATTTTTTTTTACTTTTCTTCTCTAAATTGCTTCGTTAAACGTTGTATAAGATTCTTTTATAAAATAATTCTTGTATAATATCTATTATACCTTTATATCCTCAGCCTTCCTCCATTAAATTTGGATTGCATCATCGATCACTTATCTATCATTTGTCTATAAGCAAATAATTTTATATAGTAGAGGTTAAAAGAAATTTGTAATTATAGAAACTCTTTGACAGACTCCATAATTTTTATTATATCAGAGTTCACTACCTCCTCACCCCTATGCTCTCGTTTAATATTTTTTCTGGAATGTTTCGTTCACTTGAAGAATCTAGTTATGGTAATTCTGTTTGAACTGAACCCTATCCTATAAGAAACATTAATTATTGACATTAACAATAACAAGCAAACGTTAAAATCAAGTATACATATCAGATATACAGAAAACATTCCAAATAGTTCAGTTTCTTAAAAGAAGATTGGTTTTGAAAATAAATTAAAAAACTCTATAGATAAAATTTCCAAGATTTTCAAGAAAGAAAAGTAAATGCAAAGATACAATATATTTTAATGGTTTCATTGTATCTGTATATATAAAATGCAATATGTTATAAAAGTTAATTTAAAAACATCAAAATGACAATATAATTTAGAAATATTCAAAGAAAACAATGAAAATATATAAACATTGAAAATGACATATATATGATATCTATAGACAACAAGCAATCAACACTTGACATTTAACTGATCGCATGTTATATACAGATAGATTTAAAACTCAATTTTTTTAATATTTACACTGTTCTTATACATTTTTGTATACGCTCTTTTTTTAACGCTTTGTCCAATTTATTTATAGATTCCTCTTCTTTTCTTTTGTCTGTGAGCAAAGCTTATAGTCAACTACAAGCATAGCTTCCAATGGTCTTTATCCTTCTTAGCCTTTGAGGATAGCAGAAATTATTTTATTCAATTCCATGCGAATGCATAAACCTAGAGCATAAAAAGATCATCTAATTGATTAAAAAATCTTTCATCTTTTTAATTTTTATTTCTTGTTTTGCGGTTTTGATTTATTGATATAGATTTATTTTTACCTTTATAATTTTCGTTATTTTTCGACATGCGCGTGTTTTTCGTTCTGGAGAGAGTGATAATGTCAAGTCGCATTTCAACACTCAATACATGGTATGGTGTCGTTCACTTTAATTTAACTTAAATCTATACGACTATCAACGTGCAATAGTTCTTCTTACTCTACGTAGATTGTGAAACTAACTTTAAATGAACCAATAACTTGTCGTTTAGATGGTAACTTATTGCTGCTACTGAATTTGATTTGTATCACTCATATCCATTAAATATTATAATATATTATTGTCTGTCACGTACGATATATCAGAGTCTTCAATGCGTGCGGCTTCATGCCTAATTAACAAATATGAAGTAAAATCTCCTGGTGAGAAACAGTATACATAAGTCACTGCAGTTTAATAATTATGTCTACACTGAGAATACACTTGATCTGGTGGTAAGTAAAGATTATTTTCTTATTCGTAATATTATCAGCAATGACAGTATGAACGCATGCGCTAATTAACTTTCTGAATAATTAATCAAGCTATAATAATATATATTATTTATAATTGATTATTTACTTATAGCTCTATGAGTAAAATCTTCTTCGAAACAATTCCTGAATAAAATTATATAAAATATTTATTACAATATTCTGATACATATTTTTAACTTTGGAGTCATTGTGCACATTAATAATTAAGTAATTTATATTGAGTTTATCTTATAATTTGTAATACAATAAAATCTATTTGGTGTGAAGCTGCGCAATTTTTAATTTTGAAATGACTAGAATTATGCTCAAGTTTTATTTTATTAACTAATTAAATAGATTTTATAAAGTAAATATTAATAAATTAATATTAATATTAAAATAGTATTATATATTATATATTATATTATTATAACGTATTTATAATGAAATAATATAATATATGATATATATATATTAATATTATAATATATATATTATATATTAATATTTAATAATAATTATAATTAACAATCTTTTAATGTAATTATTTTCAAGGAGTATATATATGTTATCATTCTTAGATTAATTTTGTCGGTACGACTTTTCTCCTGTAAATTGTTTATGGGGGAAAAAAAAGAGAAATTCATTGAAAATTGGTATATTTTTTATTTTTCTATGTGAAATAATAGGCACGCGTTACTAACATGCTACGCTCAACGTGCCAGCTGCTAGTCTTTATCATTATTTATTTAAGCATGCATAGATAGATGGAAATAAATATATAATATAAATTAATACAATTATATAATAATATATTATATGATATTATTTAAGATGAAGTTATGAAAATACGTTATAGTAAGGTTTATGTTATGAGTTACGTTATCTTATTTACAAGATTTAACTTATTATTTCTTTAATTAGCTTTTTCGCATTACAACCATTTGAAGTGACTGGCAAACCTTACTAAGTTTGTTTAGTTAAAGAAAAAATGCTTTCTAAAGTAGGAAAAATACAAAATTTTAATAAAAATGTAACCTTTTCCGGTTAGATCCTAAATGAAGCAGGCATATAATATATATTATTATAGTATATTATAGTATTATTTATATATATAATTATATAAAATATTAATATATATAATTTATATATAATATATATAATTATATTATAATATGATATATATATATATTTAATTTAATATGTATAATATAAATATTAATATATATATATTAATAGTATTTATATATAAATTATATAAGTATTAATATATAATATAATAATATATTATATAAGTATATATTAAATATAGTATATTAAAAATATCATATATAGTATATATCTATATGATATTATTAATATTAATATTTTAATTATATATTATAATATAATATATATTATATAATATAATATTAAATATATTATTATATATATTTTATATATAATATATTATAATTAATATATATATTATATTAATTATACATATAATATAAAGTTCTATATATATATTAAAATTATATATATATATTATAATGAATATAAATATTAATCATATATATATAAATAATACTATAATAATATATATAATATATATTATTATATATATATATTATTATATATAAATATAATATATATATATATATATATAATATATTATAATATATTATATTATTAATTCATTTTAATTTCTATTTGTAAATTAATAAATTTAATTTTATATTACTTATTTATATTATTGATTATATCTATATATCTATATATATATATTATATACATATATATATAATATATATTATATATATATATTTCACTATAGTATATATATATATATATATATATTATATACGTATATATATATTTACTTTATATGTAAATAATAAAAATCTAATAGTACACTAGAATATAGTGTAGTGTACGGTTAAATATAAATAAATAATGGTAGGTTTATTGATAACACTCATATTAGAATAGCAATAAATGTTAGTAATCTAAAATGAACCGAATAGGATAATAGCTAAGATATAAATGAAGTTAGTAGTAAGTAAAAACCCGGTATGATTACTATGCTAATTTATAGTTAATTATAGTATATACATAATATTAGTAAGAAGATATGACTATCAGGTTTATGAAGTTCCCTACGATCCTGCGAAAATGCAAATGAGACCAGATGTTGCCAGGAATCTATTTTTTTTTTGTTGTGCTCGCAAATTTAAGGTACGGTTAGGTAAACTTTATCACTTGTTTATCTATAATTACAAAGATCTAAAAGTATGAAAATTGGGAGGGTATATTAGTTTGCAGTTATCACTGAATTTATAATATTAAACACTAAGGAGCTTTAATGTAATTAAATTAATTAGTTTTACGTTGTCTATAATCATCTTCAAATATAATTTTTACATGTATTTTTTTTATCTAAAGGGTTTTTCGTTGGGACCGCTATAGGCAGTTTTCAAATATTCTCTTCTAGTAAATTCTTCTACGGAAATTATTAGTTTTCCCTGCGTACACCATATTTAAATTTAGACATTAAGATTTCAATAATTACAAATAAAATTTATAATATTATTAGCCTTGAAAACTTATATTATCATATTTAAAACAATCAAAATGTTATAACTTGCTTTTTTGTGGTGAGGAGAAATGAGATAGCATTTAACAAATAGATGAGAGAGTTTCCTTCAGTAGTTTCGTAAATTTCGTACGACTATTATACATGATATATTGGTCTGCTGTAAGGTTTTATTTATTGACAAAACTTCTTCGTCTCCGTTTAAAATTAGAGTTAATTATAGTCGGATTATATTAGATGATCTTTATAGGAGTAGATAGTATATATATATTTAAATAAGATAATAATATATATATATTATAGTTGTATTATCAGTTGAATATTTATTTATATATTAATTATTTATATACTTATATTAATATATATTATATATATATATATATATTATCCCTATTATGATTAATTATATTAGCTATTTATATAAATATATATATAATATATATAATTGTTTTAACAATACAATACTACAGCTCAACTTTTTTTAAATTTCAATTTAATTAAGGACCCGTCACCTTTAAATATAAGTATTCATTAGTTATGTGACTAGTAGTTTCTAAACTTATTGCCAACGAGGTAAACATCAAACAATTTTATTTTTCCACTCACTAGGTTTCAGGATACCAAGAAATTCTTTAAATAATATATTATAATTATATAATATATATAATCTAAGTATAATAGAATATATTATAGAATAATTATAATTAATTATGAATAAATTAAATATAATAATATAATAATAATATATAAAATTAATATAATATAATATATAATAATAATAATATTAAATATTTAATATATAAATCGTTATAATTAATATATATAATAATATAAAATTGGTGTTTCTGATATCCTAATATATTCTTAGCTCCATGTAATACTAAAATATAAACTAAAAATTTCATTTCCAAAAATATAATTAAAGGGAAGGGTCCATTTATTCTTATTATTTATTATATATAATTATATATTTTTATCACATTATATATATTATTATTTAATATTTAATTATTATTAAATTATTATATATATATTATATTATTAATGTTCTTACTTATTTTTTTATAATTATAATTAATATTATATTATTTATATTAATTATTATAAATAATAATTATTTATTAATTTAAATAATTGTGCTTGTTTTCCTGGGAAACGATGTTAAAAATTGACAATTTATTTATCAATATTATTTGTAGATATTTAATTATTTTATATTAATTAATATATATTGTAATTTTATTATTTATATTAGCTATAAGAGATATTTTCAGCCATAGGGTATTCATTCAACCCAATCATTAAAATTTTAAATTCCAGAATAACAAAAATATTATAATAATAATGACATTGAGCTAAAAGATAAATTAAATATCTAAAGGAATAATTACTCTGAGAAATAAAATTAAACAGTAATTATTTAATTCATATAATTTGTTTTGTTTTGCTTCTCTTGAAAGCAATAATTTAATATTAGTAAACATTTTTAGTCTATTTTATTTAATATCACAAAGTACCATAACAATCAATAACCTAAATCCCAAAAAAAAATAAAAAAAAAAAAATAAAAAAGTAACACCATGGTAATGAAAATATTAAATTTGATATTAAAAATTTAATATTACTTTTATAAATATTTTTATTACTATAATATAAACTAAATAAATTAAATAATATAATATAATTATAATAATAATATAAATTAAGAATAATAAATATAAATAATTATATATAATAATATCATATAATTAAATTAATATATATAATATTAAATGTAATATTGAATTAAATTATAAAAAGTTAAAATTTTTAAATATATGTAACTTCTAAACCTCAACAAATATGTAATATATAAATTATTATTAAATATAATATCATAATAATATTATAAGTAATATGTAAATATTAACTATAATTTTAAATATACTATAATTATAGATAATATATATATTATATTTTAATATATATATATAAAATTATGAATATTTAATTAAAATTCTATAATATATAATATTATTAATTATATTATTATTATATATATAATATTAAATATTTAATTATATATATTAATTATAATTATAATATGAAATAATTAATAGTTTTTGAAGAATAAAAATAAAATAAATAATATATATAATAGATAATAATATAATATATAAATAATATAATAAAATTTAAATATTAAAAAAATTAATAATATATTGATTAACATATAATTAATAATAAAAAGTTATATAATTAAATAAATGAGATAGTAAACTATATTAAATTTAAAAATAATAATAAATAATATAACTTCCCCTTTTCTAATAATTTAAATTATGTAATATTAAAATAAATTATTATTAAATAATAATAATAATTTTATATTAAATTAATTTATATTAATAAATATAAATTATAATATATAATTATATTATAAAAATAATAATTTGATAAAATAAAGGTAAATGTCACAATCAGTATGATTAATCAAATCTGAGACAGATAATATAATATTAGTAATAAATATATATAATACATAATCTAATAATATTATGAAATGATAATAAGAGAAGAAACATGAAGATTTATATATAGTAATATATTAATTAAGAATTAAATACATACAATCAGTATAGAAAATATAGTGTGTTTATACTACCATAAAATAATGTATAAAATTAATATATTTAATAATAATATATATATAAGATAATATAAATTTAAATATATATATATACATAATATTATTATAATTATAAATATATATATAATAAATTAGTTAATATAAATAATATAATAATTATTATATATATAAGAATAATACTATTATACTAATATATATATATTATATAGAATAATTAAAATTAATTTAATACTGTATATTTTATACTAATAATTTAGTATAATAGAGTAGTATAGATTAAGATATTATATTATAGATATTTAGTATGGTAATCTTATATTGATATAGTTATTATATATATATCTATATATATAGTATTTATATATATAATATATATTATATTAATATATATATTATTATTTGATTTAATTATTCTTGTTTTCGTTGGGTTTCTCTTGATCACAATTAATTTATTAAATATTTAAATTATAATGAAAAATATTTTTATTATATATGTCTCTTAATTTCTTTTATTTTTGGGAGTATTTTGTTTATTTATAAATTAATATGTATTTAATTAAGACTTGAGTTAGAATTTATTTTACTCGTTATTTGGTAGATTTGTTGTCCAACTTTTAATGCCTTGAAAGTTCACTTGACATCTCACACTCTGACACGCAATTTTCCCTGAGATATATGTGGTAAAAAATTAATTTACTGAGCTTAGTAGCTTGTGTATTTATAAAATAATTTTGTCTCTGAATGTGTTTTGTGTAAGTTTGTATAAATATTTTATTTGTGAATGTATTTTATACTAGTATGTGTTAGATTTCTGGTTGTGATCGTATTTTAAAATTTCTAAGAGTATTTTGGTGCAAACTTAAAAGCTATTTGAACTGGCATTTAAAGTATGTAAAATGACTTAAGTTTAATTTTGGGGTGTGGCTTTAGTTAATTTACCAAATGCATTTTGGATTGCTTGATTGAAATCTAATCAAACATTGTCATTTATCGTGAGTTTGATATTTTATGTAAGTTCTATTACGCTTTCAGGAGCTTTTCTGAACGTATTTTATGTACTTGTTAGTATAAGGCATTAGGATATTATTATATCAATATACTTTATGAAATTTTTTGTAAATACTATATATATTATTTATAAAGTAAATGAATTTTATGTAAATTTGTGTATTTCATTAAAATCTATGTAAACATTTTCGTTGCTAATGAATTTTATGTACGTTTGCCTAACAAGGTAATCTCTTCGGACATTTTATGTACGTTTTAACACGCGTTGTGGCTTCTGATAAGTGTATTTATTATGTAAATCTTGTATAGCGTATAAAATCTATTGAAAATTCGTATATGCTGTTTTCTTTAATGCTTCAGAAACATAAGCCCAATTGAATTAATTTTGGGCGACTAAAATAACGTATCTATGAGTAATACCACGTTTGAAAAGTTCTCTCCACTTGGGGATCTTAATATTGACCGTAAAGTTTCTCTGCATACTTTGATATTTTCCCTTATTTATTGTTATTTTAAATATTTCGTTTATAATCCGTTGCGATAGTTTTTATATTTATAAGTACTTTTGAAAAAGTTTTAAGATTTAGATCATTAAGGATCTTAAATTTTAATATATGGATGGAGTTGTTGAAATGAATTAGAGGTGGGGTGGCAGGGGATAATGTCCATTATTTGATGGAGAATGGAAGAGATAGGAGGGTGCCCCTTATTAATGTTGGATGATTTAGTTTTTTTGTGGAGGCCGATAATGGCTGAAAGAAGCGTTTTTTTGAGAGGAAAATGGGTGATGATTGAAGAAGATTTTCCCTTGGCCAAAAATTTAGGGGTTTTTGGGCTCGTTAAAAACGGTAGCCTTTTAAAGTTAAGGGGTTATGGTTTGTGGAGTGGAAGGATCAGTGCTCATGCGGATGAACTATATATTAGAATTATAGATGAAGCCGGTAAAGTAGTTCCCTAAGTTTTAAAATAATTAGGAATATTGCTTTGGACTGACAAAGGATATGATATAAAAGTAGGGTTAGGAAAAGTTTTGTGGGGTTTGGCAGGAAGGTGGCTGGAGCAGAAATAAATTCGTTCTAGTGGTGTAAATAGGATACCTAAACTTTTTGTAAGTGCCTTTCTTAGGCGGTCCTTTATACATGGAAAGGTGGTATAATGTTTTGTTAACTTGTGGGGTTTAAAATTATTTTCATTGGTGTTTGCATTGAAAAGTTGGCATAGATTTTCTTGATTTTATGAGATTCAAAAAATATTTATGTCTGTTTTCAAAGTCACTTTGATCTTCTGAGGAACTAATGACAAAGTTAATTGCACGTTCTACACCTTGGGTGTGACAAGGAGTAGGATGAAATCATAAGGTTTTGCTATAGCTTTAAATAGATGATCATTTGAAAGA
>JABUQX010109623.1:0-32500 GCA_015478945.1 Trachelipus rathkii
CGAAGAGAGAGAGGAAGATATATCATACTCATCTAGGCTAGCGAATGAGGTGAGGTTAAAGAAAACACTTCCCAATAAATAAGGGAAGGCTTAATATACTAAATGGCAAAACTGCGCAAGCGGGAGGAGTCGCGAGAGATGAAAGACTGATGAGACAAGGACCATCTAGAATTAGCACACACTCCTTAATGTGCGCGACTATTAAACCTTTTCGAAAGAGCTAAAATATTGACACGAGCGGTACTTGCACTCCCATAATGGTACCACTTAGGCATATTGGCACTCATCGCACTCAGCAGCGAAAAACACCTGCCATAAGCTCGTCACCTGACTGGCATATGAAGATGGCACTTATACACTGGGCCACTTGTCATCTTGTGGTCATTGCATGCGAGTGAGGGTCTGAATTTATCGTCTTAATTTCGCTGACACTATCTAATCAAGATATTTACATACCCCTATAAGATACTGCTTACTGTGAATTGGGAACACAAAAGAGTTGAAACCAATCAAATCTAACAGCCATGAGAGTCATCAACCAAGATCAATACGACTACGAGCAAATATAGGTTTCGAAGAGACCTAATACTATCATTTAGATGTACACAAACATGTACCTTGTGCCCTGCAGGAATTACAAAGGTTGACCTTTGAAGATAAAAAATTGGGTTTCAAATTGCACCCTGGAAGACCAAAGGGTTGGTCGAGAAAAATAGGGCTGCCGAAAAATTAGGAGATAGGTCCAAAAAAAAATAGGGTTGGCCATAATTTGACCCATGAAGGATCGAAAAGGGCGGGGATTCCGGACGAAAAGACCTTCGACCCTACCACACAAGACCTCTTGTGCTTGATCGCGTTTTGTTAGAGCTCGTATAATTGACTGAGCGCTATTATGAACTGTACATGACCCACCTGAATCACTGTATTTGAGCTGTGGGCAGCTGTATAATGTCTTATTACCTGAACCTTTACCTTGTGATTATGGGGCCTTGATCACTAGAAAGTTGTTATTGGGTTGGTCTGTTGCTGTGGAGGAGCCTTGAATCTTGTGTGGGGGCTATTTGTGTATGCCTTGTGTTACTGAGAAAGGCTTGTCTAGCCTTGTATTATAGACGATATCTCCAAAGTAGTGTGTGTACGAGAGCGATACGCTCGTGAAGTGTATTGAGTAATGTCAATAAAACGCGGTGATGTGCTAATATTGTAAATGAGATCAAGCTCGTCTGTTATAATCCTGTCTATATAATGTTGAGAGGCAACACCACTATACTATGTTTGTTATGGAGCAGACCTCTAAATTTTGTGGCAAACGAGCCTAGATTAATTTTATATGGAGTCCGAAGCCCTTGTAGTAAATTGTTCTTTGTCTGTGTGACGAACGTACTATAAATATATCTTGTGTTGTATAGTTAATCTTCTGCTGGAGACTAAAGCTACCTTAAATTTATTATGCACCTCATCTAGTACCGGAAGAGGGTTGACGCCAATACACGTATAAGCGTAAGGCAACACTGATTGTATATATAACGTTATAACCTATATATATATACTATACTACAACCCTATATATATATTAATAATAGATAATATAAATATATAACCTTTTTTCGACCATATTTATAACCCTTTTGAATGATCTATTCCCATGGGTGCATTATTATATGAGCCCACGTAGAAATGTATATATATATAGAGGCCATCACCTTTAAGGGCTTAATGACGCTACCTTTATTTTTGATTGATCACTTTTATACCTTATATATATATGTTTATAACCATGTAATATTTCGGAGACTTATATGAACCTTATTGCCCATATATAGTAATACTCATGGTGAATGAATATTATTATGACCTATATACTCGAGTAATTATTTTAGGTATACCTACTCATTATTTAGTGAGGTCTAATAAGACCCGTATTTTTGATATCTTTAACCTATTGTTAGGCCTATACCATAGATATTATTTACAGGACATATTTAACTCATTATTGCCATAATACAATGGGTACTATAATATTTATATGGACCTACACGCCTATAATTTTTTATGATATCCACTCGTGGGTTCACATCTGATACTATAATATATAAATATATATATAAGCCAGTCTACATAATTATTCGTTCACTAAATTGAAACAGTATTGGTATGGTTAATCTAATTTCACTTAAATCATTTAGAAACACATCTATATCATTATATTATTATTATTATTATTATTATTACACTATCACAAATATCTCTCACTACTATACATTACTATCTATATATATATATCACACATTCACTATGACTTACATTATTAATTCATTATAATATTACTTACTTATTACATATTATTTATCCATTATTATATAGAAATCTACTTTACACTATTATTAAATCTCACGTATATGACAATATCAAATACATTACTTACCATTATTAATGATGATTATAATTAATCACTTATTACTTTATTATTGATCTTCATTATTACATGGTCAATCTTTTGAGACCCACGGTAATTTATTATTAATATGAGATATTCTTATTGGGGCACTTCTCACACGACTCGTTTATATTGGCCTAGCCCTTTTGTATTTATGAGATAGTACTTCATCGATTATTCTCGTTTGACAGCAATTACTCTACGATTTTGTGCAGTCGGTGGACTAAAGGCATTAAAAAGTATGCCCTCTAGCCAGAATATACCATGGGCGTTCAGTATGGTTTCGACTGGGCTTTATACACTTCTGCATATTAATCGTTGACTGGCGATTGTAGAACTGGGGGTTTCCACATCATAAGCAGTAGGAAAGAGTACTTGCAGTGACATGAAATAAAGATGCTTGCGTGATATAGTGATTGCCTCAAAGGAGATGTGAAAATAAGTTCGTTGCGCATGACCATTGGAACGCTAACTGTGGCCGGTGTGTGCTTAGTGTGAGTTTGCGCGTGGTATTGGTTTGGTAGTGTGTGTGCCGTGTAGTGAGGTGTATGTGGGTAGGTTAAGTGAGCCAAGTAGCTAGCAGGAAGTTGCACCAATATCACGGTGTTCCAATAACAGGTTGACCTGAAAATAGGTGCCCTTCAAAGGTGCGCAAGAGTATGTAAACCACCGTGGATGAAGCAATGCCAATCTATGGACCCCAGTGGAAAGAGCCAAATGGGCTGCGCTTCAACACAATATGATGGCACATGAGAGTGACGAGTGCGCAGCAATGTCTATGTGCCAACGATGCCGATCTGAGGCCTCAGTACATAGTCGCCCTTGAATCCGATGAGGAACAGCAAACAGGTCGCAGACCTAAAAAATTTCAGTGGTCAAATCAAGACACACTATTGCTTATCCTCCAGAGGCCAAACCACATGAGAGGGTCCTCAGAAAATGAGGTTCTCAGCAAACCATTATATAGGCCGAAAAATGGTTGCATACACGCACATAAAATGTCAAGGCGCAAATATATAGAGTGCATATGGTAGCATGTCAAAATCGAACTGGTGTCAAATAGTTGTACAGAGGATGCTATCCGAAATTGCGCACACTGATCTGCATTGATATTGACTCTAGTATTTTCCATAACACCTCTCTCACTAGCTAGACTCAACATTGAAAAATGATGTACTCTAAATATAGAGGGCTTTATCTCATCAAAATAACGTTTGAAGTATCAGTGACCGTTATTAAAATTCGTATATCCAATAGAGTTTCGCGTTTTCCGACACGGATTCTAATCTCATACAATTCAAAATTGTCTTACGCAAAAACGGAGAGTCTCCAAACTGTCAGCCTGTTTCCGTTGTCTAAGGCGCAATACTTAATTAGGCGTCTAATTTTGGAAGATTATGATTTTTTTTTTTTCCTTTGCCTTTTTGGCTTAAAAACTTAAGAGAAATGAGAGATGTCTGCAGATTGAAGAGTATTTAATATTATGTAATAATCAATTTGCTCGCACCTTTCACATAGAAATTATCATTACATATATTATTGTATCATAAGTCGAAGTGCTACCTGTCATATATTATATTTTTCATATTATAGAACCTTTTTAGAGAAGAACTCTTTCGCGAAGCCAACAGGTCTGACTACAGATTTTCGCTACCTGTTAATTTAAATTTGATGCTAATTATAGAATCATATCGTTCTGAATTCAGAAATGTTTACTTTAATACAATTTATTATCGTGAGGCTTTAATTTGATTTCATGAACACTCTTAAAAAATTGTAAATGTAAGAAAGAAAAAACCCAGAGTGTCTGATATATAATCTTTCTCTCATCCACACAATTGTACGAAATTTATTATATAAACTAAAAATAATTAACATATACATATATAATATGTGTGATACTTAACATTACATACCTTATAAAGCAGTGAAATTACAGTAAATCAATATATGAGAGGTTATGATTACCATGAACCCTAATGGGTAGGTAGAATTCAGTATAATGCTTTATTTTAGTTTATACTGCTTTTAATACCTTAGCTTTACACTAATGGTTTTTATTTACTTTAAAATCCTTTAACTCATTTTACTGCTTTAATTTATATATTTATTTAAATTCCTTTTTTAAGATCAAATATTAAATATATATTTAAAAATATTTAACATACCTAAGGGTCTTTTCCTGTTTATAATTATCATTAGAGAGGTGTTATTTACCTATATATGGATACACATCAAATGGGGGGATTAAGTATGCTTTAAATATGTGTTTTAACATGAGCTTTATTATTAAACTGAGCTTTAACTCATGTTTAAACTGCTTTATTAAACTTCATATGTTTTATACTAATGCTTTATAACTCACATTGATGTTTTACTGCTTTAACTCATAGTTTTATTTAATTATGTATTTCTTAACAAAACGCAAACCTATAACTATGAATATTTATATCATGCAGACTTTACTAATACTTTAATTTGATTTTTATATATTTTTTTATTGCTATTTTAATTTTAATATTTTTTAATTTTATAAATAAAATGTCTTTTATTAATAGTTAATAATTAATTAGTATGTTTATTGTTATAGATTTCTATTTTATTCTTTTTTTAAATTTATTCTATTTTATATTTTTAATTTTTTATTTAAATTTTATAACTTTTATTATTTATATTTATTTATTTTATAATATTATAAATAATCTTTTGTATGTATTATGTAATATATACTTTCTAGTTTGATAAATTGAGTTATTAATTTATTATATAGACAACTTAATATGGTCATTAATTTACTCTACCGCCTATATACACCACACTATCATGGCAATAACACATGAATCACACACAACTTTATACTTCCTATAATATATCACCAGCATTTCTAACTATCAAATATATCAACATATATACAAAAAAATTCACTAAATGACACTTTCTATCATTATACCCATTAGTACACTATTATACATATTATACACTTCCACATATAATATATATAATATATAATATATTATATAAATAGTATTATATATATACCACACTAACTAAGTATAACACTAACTACCTAATATATATATACTAATATATCAACAGATTTTACTTACACTCACACAGTTTAACTTACACTCACAACACCATGATTTACTACACTATTACTACACAGATTTAATTTAATACTTAACACTCACACACAGATTACTTACACACAAACAGATTATTATAAAGCTTATATACTACACTAAATGAGATTATACTTACACATCAATATTAATACACAAGATATACTTATCAAGTCACTACACTATAGATTTAACTTACATACATCAAGCACAAACATATTCCCACAAACACACAACAGCTCACACACGAATCTATCACTATTCATAACTTGCATACACAACCACTAGGATTTAGAGGGTAAAAATGGAAAATTTTGAAATAATTACCACTATTCATCTATAACTATCTGTCCTTTATTTGGCAAATTGTCAATGAATTAACTCACACACTACTCACATTTACATTAACATAGAGGTTTTACGATTTTAAATATAATATTTTCTGTATACACTACATTTTGATAGTAATTAGTTATTTATAGAACACGTTTACTATTATTTTATCTATATAACATCACATTACTCAAATATAACACAAATATTATCTGTGAAATTCAAAGTGTGATGAACATTTAAATGATCTTCTATGAAATTTAAACACCTTTATCAATAAGTCATACTAAATCATATAGTATCTTTTTAAGTAACAACACAGAATTATGTAATACGTGTTAATGGAACGTTTTGTTTACAAATTTAATAATTCTTATCTCAATGTTGGTAAATTCAACATTCTTTACTTATCATAATTCTTTAATGAACTATATATATTTACAGAATCAACAAGTATTATTTCAAATTTATTAACGCTAAATAATTAGTTACACATGAAGAGTAACTAGCTACAAAAATTGTACGTTTATTTCTTTCGACTTAGCATAGCACAATCTCTCACTGATACATTGATAGAACCTATAATAGCTAAGTAGCGCACTATTATAACGTTTAGTTCTATTGACTTACTGCTTTTAATCATCTTTAGCCATTTGATACTATTATAATTAAAAGTATTATTAAAAAGTATTTAAATAAATCAAAATATATATAGTCTATTTTACTTCTCTGCTAAACATAACATGTATTTTATATTAAAATCATATTTCTTATATATGATTATATTTTATATTAAAATATAATAACAATTTTAACTACTCTAACATTATCATTTTATATTATTATCGCTATCAAAATATATATACTAAAAAATATATTTTTCAAAAGTTTTTTAATAATTTGGATTTCTTTATTATTATCTAATATGTTACATAGGTACAAGTTATTATTACAATCCAACACGAGAAAACACTACATACAATCATATATCAGTCATGATATACTATCACTCGTTACATGAGATATACGATATAACTTGAGACATCATAATCTAATCATAGATTAAATATATAATGGAGTTGAAATAATACTTTAGCCCTGAAATTATTAGGGATAATCCTTTATTTATGTTAAACCTATAGATATATTAACCGATAGGTGCTGTAATTGTAGTAGCCTAATATATACCAGGTATTACAAAATATTATTTCATCAAAACTGACCTTTTTCTGTAAAATATGGTGCAATAACAATTCACTAAGAAGGTTTAAAATTTTAGTTGCTTGATCAAATTTTATGTAGTATCATCGCCTCGTATCATCTGTATAACGATAGCGAGATCTATTAGTAAGACACTAATATACACTAAGGTCAATAAAGGAAAATATCCAGTTATATATAGGAAGCAAGTAATACGAGAATCATGTGTTTTGTTATTTTTAATAAATTATAAATTTTCAATAGGTAATCATGAAACTATAGCACTAGAGATAGGTATAATAATCCTTTGTATACAGAGTAAAGAAGGATAGTATATTACCTATTCTTGTGAGTGGAGATATACGCGATGAGTTAAAAAGGGGTCCAATATCTATTCTCTATTATTTAAAAACACACATATCCAGTTATCTGAAAAGACTTACAAGTAGCGTACACCGAAAAGAGAAATACATTATGTGCGGGGGAGATCTCTTGTATAAGATTGTTTAGGTTGGCGTGCGAAGAGTATATAAGAAAAAAAAAAAAAACAAATAAATTAAATTAAATAATACTACATCGATGATTCCTCAACAAAACTTCATCAATACTAATGAAAATTATCATATCTGAAGCCGAAGAAAAGGGGAATACGGAGTTATTGGTAATCCTGGACAAGATCTCTCAAGATACTTCATCGGGTATAAAAATTGCGATAAAACTACAAGTTTAAAAAAAACTATAATATATTTCGTGCTATCAAATGCTCTACATGAGTTTGTATAAATAGAAAAGGTGTTCTGAAACTCTCTATTTTCATACTAAGCTGTCATATTTCTATTAGAATTATACCTTAAACTCCAGTATAATAAATAAATAGACTTCCTAATATAGTTAATTTTCAAGTCTCTATAACCATTATAATAAACACACCCAAAGGGATACCCAGGGGGCTAGCGCAAGAATTCCAAAGAGTTCCCGCGGTCGCTACAGTACGGTTTCATTTCAGTGAGAGCTATCAGGGGCAAAGAGCAATAATTCCCACCCCATGGGGGAGGAGTCTTTGAATCCAGTGTTCCAAGTGTCCACTCTCTTATTCGCGGTAATCTAGAGTGCTTACGTGCGGGGCTCGCTTTATACATACCGCCCTCCCCAAACGGTATTTTCAATCGAGTCCAGATGCAATTACTGTTGTATATGTAATGCACGAGCTTTAGATAAGATGGGCAAAACGTCACCGGCTTACAGAAACTTTAAACAAGCTCAGCTTTAAACCTGCGCATCCTGTGTCACACACCCGATGGTTGTCATTATGCCTTCGAGGTGCCCAACGCAAACTCAAGTCTGAGTACCGTTGATGCAAACTAATTAACCCTCTATTGCTAATCTTATAAATAAACATATCAAAAAACAATAATCAGTTTATTCACCTTGGAAAAAATAATCATCAGTATATAAATAATATAGTAATAATGTAAATAACAACCTAGTTTTTTGAAATTGTTACATCAATTTATTTAATTGAATTTCTATATCACATTATTTAATGAGTCCAAAATAAACTGAGCAGAGCTGAACTTATATTAGTTAGAGGTACGATATAGCGAATTGTTTAAAATTAACAGATTAGAAGAAGACATTTGTTGTTATCTAATTACGTTTGATCCATGTCCCGTGAATTCATCACCACTAACATAAAAAAAAAAATGGCCCAATATTTTTTCTCTATATGTTGAAATATTTCTAATAACGCATTTATTATATGAAATTCCCTTGAATACGAGATGATCCTCTAACACTCACGACTATTCTAACACGAGGATTCCACAACACAATAGTAAGTTCTCTATAGCCATTCTGTTCTTGTAACGACAAATATTTTTCATTATGCTAACAGTTTTAGAAAACAATTGGAGCAAGATAAGTAAATTTATAGTGGTCTCTAAGGTTTGTATCTTCTCATTAATTTGTATATATTATATCTTTTATGAGTTATATTCTCTTGTTACACGGTATTATTCTTTTTTTACTTTGTAGGGTGTCGTATTTACAACCTGACAAAAAATATATATTGTAGATCACGAACCACTATATCATAAATAGAATGATAAAAATGGATCGGCAACTAATTTGACTTAGAGATGTAATTCCGTTAGAATAAGGTCAGGTAGATTTCGATAATGATATTCATTACTCTAAGGTGATGAAGGTGATACATAAATAGGTGGAAATTGGAGTCAGTTTTAAAGTAAGATAATTAAACCTCAATAATACCTTAGTTAATTTACATTATTTATGTTATTTACTATTTATATATTATTATTATTATATATCATATATTAATTAATATATATATATATAATATACTAATATTATAGTAAATTATAAGTATATATAAATACAATATGTAATCAATATATATATATATAACAGTATTGTAATATATTTATAATATATGAATTAAGCAAATACTTATATATATTATATATATATTAATATATATATATATATATATATATAGTATATAGTATTATATAGTATATATAATTATATAGTAATATTAATATATTATATTAATATATTATATATATATATATATATTATAATAATTAATAATATATTATACATATATTATATAATATTATAAATATTATATCATATATATTATTATTTGTTATAATATTATTATATTATATAGTATATATTATCATGTAAACGCATTAAACCCAAAAATACGAACATTTAACGAAAGACAACTATGTACCTATATATATATCATCTATATTCATTTAAATTTTACACACTCATTACTATAATCAGTTCGAAAGACTTAGAGAGGAGTCAAATATACTGGTCTAAAATATACTGAAGAGCTATAATTACAATAAGATAGATTCTTAATAATATCAGACATTATATCATTATACACTTATTCCTTAATGAGATACCATAATAAAATTATTATACTATGAAAATATGTTAAAGTAGTGAGATATTTTATATAAATCCAAAAACTTGCGGACGTACAGGATATAATGAAATAAACAATTTGTTATATACATCATATACGCGTGTAACAAACAAAACAATGACAGATTAATTCAATAATAAATTCTCTATAGACCAATCACATATACGAGGTCATATAGAGATAAAGAGAATTACTCCATCCACTCACAAGAAAGTAAATGTAATACAATTTTCCTTCTTTAACTCATGATCTAAATCTAGAGTTTTAATGTTATTTTGATACTTTACAGTTTAGTATAAATATATTATTTATAATAAATATATAATAATAAACTATATGTAATTACTCGATTCATTTGATTTTAATAGTAATAAATTAATAATCTGATATATTATTATTATTGACACTATTATTATTATTATTAGTAGGCTTAAATCCACCTGTGATACAAAAAGGCTTATCCATAATTATAAGTGCCAATAATTTAGGCTTCTAATATCTTAGATTGAATTAATACTAATAGCAACCAACATTATTTTTATATACAGAAAAAAGAGTCCTAATTTAGATAAATTAAAATATTTGTGACCTTATACATAGACTCATGATATGATTCCCTGAAGGAACAAACATTCCATCGATGATTGTCGCATTTGATCGTCTAAAGTAGTATATTAATATTCATAAACCTACATTAAATAATTTAACAAGAAGACTGAGGACTCAAGTTATTATATATACGTATCTTCGTAACGACGTGCGGGTTGTTGTGTGTTTTTCGTGTTGAATTAAAATCGAAAACATAGGGATAACTATAAAAAAGAATATAATTACAAATTAATATTTAATAAAAACTATTGAGAAAAATTTTTAGTTATAATTGAATAGAAATATGAATAATAAATTTAAAAGAGTTGAATATATAATTGTTATTTAATTAAAATATAAAAAACATTAGAATTACGATTTAATAAATAATATACTAATGTATATATTATGTATGGGTAGGGGGCGGTTTAGATGATGAAAAGAAAAATAAAACTTTATAATTTATGGTGTAAGTTTTTAAACATTGTTATGAACTTTAATAAAATTATGTGAAATTTCTTTATTGGTCAATTTATTTATTAATGGGTGAGTGAATATTGTTAGTATGAAGCGGGGTGTGGCCATTAGGTGTAGGCGAAATGAAGGCCTACAAGTGGGTGAGACCCCAACAAAAAGCGTGACAGACAACTAGCAGTGGAAGTTATAGCTTGAGTGTATAGGGAAGAAGGGTTCGAAAAGAGGGCTGACGTGTAATGGAGAGGAGCAATTTTAAGGGCGGTGTAAATGTTATAACGTGAAGGGTAATGCTATTTAACAGAGGGTATGTTAGGAGAATAACAGAGGGTAGGAAGTTTTTGGTTTAAATAAGATATTTCGAAAATAAAAATAAGTGTTATGGATGGTGTACATAAGTAATTTGAGTTAACAAACATACTATCACTGATAGTGGAAAAGTAGTGAAGATGGATATAGTGTGAAATAATAAACAAACAAGAGAAGATATTTATCATATTCAGTGAGGTGGAGAATGAAATTGATGCTTTGGCGTCAGAAAAGAGAGGAGGATTGGGAATTTGAGATTAGATGATTGATAAGGAGAGTGTGGATAAGAAAAGCTTTGATAGAGTTGTGCAGCAAAGATGAGTTTCGTGAAAGAGATTGTTGAGTATTTAAAATGGAATGAATTAGAGGTGAGAGGAGAGGAAAAGTGTATGGCGTGTGTTTTAATATAATGCACCAATATAACAACTGCTGTTGAATAAATGTATAAAGATTATACGTGGTGAGAGTGGAAGGAGAGTGAGTGATAAGGTTGTTGGAGAGTGAGGTTGGATCTGGAGTCGGTTTTGGGATAACTTTTGCGGTGGTGTAATGATAAAAATTTGTCCTATTGGAAGATTGAATGCAGATGGGGAAGGGAGGGGGTGGTGAAAGTGAGAAGATGTAGCGGACTAGTGTGGGTGTTGGTGTGTGAGTGGGGGTGGTGATAGGTGTGATAATAGGTATTAATGGATGAAAGTGCTGTGGATCTGTAAGTAAAAGAGTTGTCTTGTGTGTTGAGTAATTTTGGATAGTGTGATGAAGATAATATAGATATGAAGTTGTGGTGTGGAATTAAACGTGGTTCAAAAAAAGGGAAAAATCATGAAAGTATTAAAACTCTGTGTGTAGTCGTAATAGATAAAATAGGATAGAGTGAGAATATTATACCTGGGGGTGTGAGAGTGCGTTAGACTGTAGAATTATGCTTGATTGTGTGTAAATGGGAAGAGGATGAGTAGGCAAAGATTAATAAACTTCAGATGTGTAAATTGTATATAAATAGAAGGAGTCCTGTGGAGGTGGGTATAGATCGGTAGTCAGTGGTAGTTGTGTGTGTGTGTGTGGTTGAAGTGTGTAGGAAAATTGTGAGAGTGTTGGCGCGTTAGTAGTGTAATTATTGATTTTTATTACAGTGTGGGCATTAAGGGATGAAAGGTGGTGATGAGTATAGAGAGGATAGACGATAGTAGAGAAAAAGTTGTGCTATATAAGTATGGTTGGAAAAAATTGGAGGAACATTGTGTAATGTGATGGTGAGTTGCAGTGTGGTAAGATGTGGTATGTGTGACAGTGATGTATGGTTGGTGAGAGTAGAGTTGAGATGGATCGTTTGCGTAAAATATATATGGTGAGGTGGAGAGAGCGAAGTAGGGATCATAGAGTTATTATAATAAACAGCTAAGCTATAGTAGGTGAAGTAAGGCTAGAAGGGTATAAAGAGTATATAAAAAAAGAGTAAAGGTGAGATGCAAAGCAGAAAAAGGAGAATAAGAGAGGAGCGAATAATAGAGAAAGTAGAAAAATGAGAGAGAAAAGAAGAGAATAGAGAATAAAAATAAAAAGTTATGAAAGCAGAATATAAATATGAGAAATAATAAAGAGTGCAGAAAGACTTATAAAAAGTTAAGAATTGTGAGTATTTGAGAAGAATAGAGAAGAGAGGAGAAGAATCTAAGGAGGAAATAATAATAAGAAAGCTTATGGATTTAAGAGAGAGGCAAAGTACAATAAAGAAAGAGAGAGAGTTGATAAGTAGTGAGCGAAAGAAGAACAAGTAAAGATCTGAGTTTGAGTAAATAAATATGAAAGTGCACAGTGTAGAGAAAGCAAAGTATATTAGAAAACTATCTGGAGTAGCTAAGAATGTTATAGCACACAGAGAAGTAAAAACAGTATATATAAAAGGAGGAGACAGTAAAGGAGGCGAGTATGGGGAGAGAGAGCGAATTTAAAGGAGAGAGAGCAGGGAAGACAGATAAGGCAGTAGCGAATACCGACATCTTGAGGTGGTCCAGTAGAGTGCACGGTACACTAGAAGTGGGGAGAGGATTATTTTTAAATCTTGAATTTATTGAATTATAGATCTGCTTTAAGTATTGTAATGTTAATAATAGTATGAGTTAAAAGCCAGTGAGAGAGGACAGTGAGTATGAGGTGAAGAGCTAAAATCTACAAAGAGGGTGATAAAGCGAGTATAATTAGGAAACATGAGTAAAGCGGAGAAGTAAAGGGGGAAAGGATGAAAATGACAAAGCGAGAAAAATACTAAAGAAGGCCTTGGCAAATTAAAGTGAAAACTAAAAGGAGTCGAAGCCGCAGGTCCCCTCGCGTGGATGTGTGGATGTCAAGTGGATAAACTGTCCACCAGGGCGAGATAGAGTGTAGTAGCTTGATATTTACTGGCTGTAAGGGATTATGGGCTTAATTGATTATTTATAGTCATTTTAATAAATAGTAAATATTGTGATGACACTAATGTGGAGTAGGTACAACAGAGAACTTTAGGGATAGATTATAGTGCATTGGACAGCTCTATTCTCTTGTATATCTTCGCGAGCGAAAAATACAAAAGTGATGGTATATAGATAAGGTATATATAAGTGTGTAAAAAAAAAAATGAGATATATATACATTAGTATTTAAAAGTGTAGTAAGGATGAAATAGTGTAATTAAGGAGAAATAATACTTCGATTTTGATGGTTATGAAGTGTAGAGTGTTAGAAAGTCTGCTAGAGTAGAGAATGTTGAGAACAGAGATAGATGTTATGTTAGCGCGAGAAGTAAGATTGGGTGTTGGAAACTACAAATGTTGTATTAGTAACTGAACATAAAAGATGCTATATGGATGCTACAAAAGTATAGAAGATAATGGTGAAACTGTATAATTCTTGTGAACAAAGACTTTCTAATTGAGATTATATACAAGTATATATGCAATTATGTTATTCAAGTGCGTAATGGATTGGGCGAACACTAGTCTGTGGCGCAACGTCTTGGGAGGGAACAGAAGGCAGAGTGGGGGGGTAATAGTAGGTTAGGTTTCGAGGGGCTTTTAATAGGAATAGTAGAATGCTGTTGAGAGTGTAGCGCGAAATAAGCTAGAAGTGACAGCTTTGGGGTCGCGTGGAGCAGCGAACGCAGGCGCAGGCGCTGGGCTGGGAGATGACGTCCGGAACCGATGACCTATTCAATTTGCTTATTGAGAGTCTCTGCGGGACGACGGAACAGTCGGTGAGCGGCGGGAAAGACGAGCGGGAAAGGAGGGCGAGGCGGAATAGGGAAGTTCGAGTCCTGAACGCATCGTGCAGTGGAGTCGAGAGTGGTACAGGAGAGGCACTTTAGTACGTCAGGATGGACGCAGGCATGCCGACGAATACTGCCCCTCACTGTGGGGCTTGAGCGATACTTGAGCGATTAGGTCTGAGGAAGGTACATTAAGGTGAGTGCGTAGAGGTTCTTGTGAGGTGAAGGTAGAAATAGAGGCCTATGTAAGAGAACAATATAAGAAGAGATGATGATATGAAGATCAAACATATCATAGGTAAGAGTAGAATATCTAAAGATGCTATCGAGCATTGTCTTAGAAAGATGAGAGAGGTCGATCAAGAGATGAGTACGAGCACAGAAGAGTGGAACGCGGTGCGAAGAGGTTAAGGAGGTATGAGGCATCAAGTGAGTGACACGTTAATTGCGAGGCAGATTACACAAGCACTGTAGGCATTAAAATTTAGAGGGGGATGCAAAGAATGTTGAGGTACCAATGCAGAGAGATGATATGAGAGTGTGAGTGAGTGAATTGATGGTAACAGTGATAGAGCTACGTGTGTGTGGGTGAGAAAGGTAAGTTGTAGTAGGGTCTTATGATGTGTTGCTAGCGAGAATGCTAATGAGGTAGAGAAGTAAGTGGCTTGAGAATTTGTATCATAGTTGTCTACAGGTTTCATAGTGAGAAAGATAGTGTATATATAGAGTGTGTGGATAAAAAATGTGGTTGGGTATACGTGTATCATATGCGGTGTGTGTGTGAGCAAGTAGGAGTATGTAGAATAACGTATGGAGGGGTTGAATACCAAGGTCCAGTAGTAAGAAGTTGGATAAGTATTTGAGGATGTAAGGGGTGTAGATATACGGTATTGTGGGTTAGCTAGAAGGGAGGAGGATTAGGTAATAGTGAGTGGTTGTAGTAGAGATTAGTAGATGGATGATATGGAAGATATGGTTTATTATTGGTGGGAAGGATCGTAGAAGGAATTTAAGATGGTAATGTCAATCTAGTGAGAACTAGGAGGAACAGAGATGATGGTGATTTAGGTAGAGTATTGGGAGCGGAGGGATAGATAAAGGAGAGGAAGGGGAGACTCAAGAGACAGGATAGGGTGGTCGTAGATAGGATATGAGATTAGAAAGAGAAGACTCTGAGAGCTCAGAGATAGGAGCATGCAACAGCGTGTGTAGATAGACAACCTGGAGGAAGAAGGGTTAGGTCGTGAGCAATGAGGATTGATCGCTCTGGAGTGACGCTTGAAATGAGACGAGTTAGGGGTGGGTAGACACCGCAGTGAGTATGAAGGGGAAGTGCGTTTCAACTAGAGACTCGAGTGAGGCGATGAGCACCCTAACCAAGGCCTCTGCTCAGAGCGAAAAAGTTTAAAGACAAGATTAGAATAAATAAAGACTTGAAATCACATTTAGGCTACTTGAGATGTAGGCTAACTCGTACTTATTAGGCAATACTATCACTATATATATATTAAATATATGAATGAGTTATATATGATACTAATACTACTTATTATGCACTCATTATGGACACTCATGTAATATAATATACAATATTACGTTGTATACTAACATTAACAATTATGGCACTCTATTGTAGCATCTCTACCTAGGTGCACTTAATATATCACTCTTGTATAAATTGATGGCACTCTACCTATTCTGGCACTCTATATGATACAGACTATCACTAGATATCATACGATATTAGTATATCTTATGTGCACTAGTGATTACTTAACGGATGATTGCAAAGCATACAACTCAAGTCCAATCAAAAACATAGCATATACAGGTAGAGCTCAAAAAAGAATAGGTATACAGGACATTGCCAAAAATTGTACCCTGGAATACGATGTATCGAATAACTGAGCAAAAATATACAATTGAGTATATGCTCAAACAACGTGCTCAGAGTCATGTTGCAATTACAATATAGGGTTGTGTCCGATATAATATTACGGAGAGAGACTGCACATTTAAGTGAAATATAATATGGTGATGTGATCATAAAATATCAAAGAGAATTGTAAATGAGTCTCCTCAAGGAAAAATAATCCTGAAACGCACTGACGAGGAGACAACCCAATGTGTACTGATGTAGTTTGGTGTTATGTCACGGGTAATAGAATGTCTTATTACCAAGTATTGATAGATATGATAAGTATATATACTAATTAACGTAGATATATGATGTAGTAGTATAGTGGTCATATGTAGAATGTGATGTATTTATAGTGTCATATGTGATGTGGTGTATAATGTAAGTCATAGTGAATGTGGTGTATAAGTGTCATAATGTGTATGTATGTGAGAGTGTATGTGTGAATAAGTTACATAGTGTGTATATAGATGGTCTATAGTTTAATAGTGTCTATGGTATAATATGAAAGTGACTCTATTATCTGGAGGTTATTAAATAATGTATAATAGTTGATTAAAGTAAGGAGGAGGGTTTGTGAGGTGTGTGGAGGTGTTGATAAGGTGATGAGAATGAGGTAAATGTAATGTATATAGAACTAAAAAGATTGTATATAGATGTCATAGTAATGATGTGGTTATAGTGTACTATAGTGTAATGTGTAGCTGTATATAGTGATCAATATGATGTGTATATATTGATGTCCATATAGCTGTAAGTGTCTATATGGTAAAAATGTAAGTGTCTAATATGGATTAAATATGTTAATAAGTGTGATTAAGATAAATCTGAGGTGAGTAGTAAGTATAAATCAGTGTGAGTGATAGTAAATCTGCGTGATGTTAAGAATATCTATGTAGGTGTATGAGTGTATTATAATGCGTTGATGTGATGAGTAAAGTTAAGTCTGTGTGGTGTGTGGATGTTGTTGGTAAGTAAATTCTGAATAGTGTATGTAGTAAGTAATTAACTATATTATCTGTTAGTGAGTGTAATAGTAAATATCTGTGTAGAGTAGTGATGTGTAGTGTTAGTGTGTAGTGATGAGCGCGTGCGCTTAGTGTGTAAATGGTGACCGAATATAATCAAGGTCAATACAACAATATTACAGGTTAAGACATCAAAATAGGGCTAAGCCCCTAATATAGGAGACAAAATAAATAATTACGAGGGTCATTAAATTGACCCATGGTATTTACTATATGATGACTATAGAATAGTCATAGGCATGAATATATGCAATGGATCAATATTATGATAACACAAGGTAATATATGAAACCATCAAAAAAGGGCTAAGCTTCACTAAATTGGATAAGATTTGGCTATACTCACTAATATAATAAAAATTATACCGATTAGGGGCTCGAGCCGCACACAGGAGGGGACAGAATGGGTGGAGCGGGCACATTTTCCATACCGCCGAAGGAGGGGCAGGACCAGGAAACCCCGCGAAGGCTCAATATAGCCAGAAGATCCGAGGGAGAGCATACCGGAGAGTTAACCGCTCCGCGCGTTGAGGGGTAGGTGACAAACGGTATCGTGCCTATCATCTGTTCGCGTGGCGTATCCTCGCTTTGGCGCGAGAGAGCAGCATTCGCATGATGCACCGCAATGGGTACGCCTAACCAATCATATTTGACGGTGTTTTGCTACCCTGAGTAATAAATCCATTTTAAGGTTTGAAAAAAAAGACAACAAAAAATAAAAACAATGATTAATAAAAAAAATTAGGAGTTATTTGCTCTAAAAAATAAATATTTATAAGAGTAGGTTGCTCTTTGAAATTTTGAAGGCATAGTGTCCTGGTTACCAAACATATAGTAGTATCATTATACTGAGCGAGAGTTGTTCCTAAAAAAAAATAAGAGAGAACAAAAGGATTTAAGCACTTAAAACAAAGTACTGTAGCCATCGTAAAATACTGAGAGCAGAAGGTGATCCAATGAGGTTCGCACGAAAAAATTTTTGGTTATATTCATAGATACGTAAAGTGAGCCTCAGCTCCAAGGGAGAAGAGGTCTAGAGATTGTCCCCAATAAAAAGTCATCATCACTCCTGAAATAAGAAGCATAAAAGAGACCTCACAAAAGAAGAAAAAAGAGAGCATATCAGGTAAACACATTGTTAGGCGGCCCGAAAGAGGAAGCGTGATACAAATGAGTAGTAGGTCTATCTATTATAGTCATAAGGTCCAGTCACAAGGTAATATAGGGTCAAATAAGGTATATCGGGTAAGGTGTCTAAGGGTCCTCCATTTTTCGTTAAATATACTACCGAATACCCCTGCCCTAACATCTGCCACTGAATATTACCAATAATAGGCCTATATCACGTTATCCTACGATTGCAGCTTTTAGTTATGTTGAGAGTAACTAGGGTGGAATCACAATAAATACTAATATTAATAATCAACAATTTATGTTAGGTTGTAACTGCTAATTGCACAAAATAAAAACACGCGAAACGGATCATATATATCAATTAATTGAATAATATATGAAGTAAGTAAAAACTAAACTAATATATAAGTGATTATTAAATAAAACATTCATAATTAGTTACTTATGAATATATCACAATTAAATAATTTGATAGTATAGAGTGTATGTATATATGATTGTTATATATCTGTGTGCAGAATGTGGCAATCACGTTGAAGACCGTAGGCATCGCAACGAAATAGTGCTGCACCATTCGCATGTCCGTGTATCTCATTCTCACCGAATTCACTATGGTATCTATTCTAATACCACTCACTCTTAGAGCTTATATCTTTATGGAACCTCTCCACTTGTTCCTCACTATAACATCCTAAATTACCGGAAATCCGATCCTAAGTGACTTAATGTAGAAAGCTGAAACTTGTATACTCAATTCAATTCAAATTTTTTGAAGTGAATAAACTTTTTTCTGTACGATTTCTACATAGTTGACAGATTTTATGGTTGCCTCAAAAAGTTCAGACAACCAAAGAATCAAAACAGTTTCCAGGAGATGCTCTCAATATCAGTTTCAATGGAAATTTATGAATTGTCACCTAAGAATGAATTTGGCGAAATGTTGATGGCCGCTAAAGATTCCAGCTTTGGAGTTTCTCCATACTCAACCCTGAAAAAAAATCTGCAAATATATATTTGAAATATTCACCATCTTTGTCTAGGTCCCTAACAAATGGCTTCATCAGTCCTAGTTTGATGTGGAGTGGGTGGGAAATAATTTTTCCCCTTATCAACCAGTGGTTCGTTAATATTTGATGCACCTACAGTCATTATTTTCCCTAGCAGGCCATAACTTTTTTTCCCACTGGTCTTCTTTAGCCCTACTATCAAACACAAGCATATGAAACAAGGTACTTAGTATTATCCGCTTGCTGCCCAAGTAAGATGTTGACCATTCTTCAAATCAACTGCATATAACCAACTGGTGGTTCATTATTACTAGAGCTCTTGCAAGATATTCTTATAATTTTTCATATCCTCTTTGCAGTTTGTTGAGTGAACCTATTGAACGATGCACTAACTATTGCCATTGTCAATAAAACACACTTTCTAAAGCTTCCTCGTTGAACTATCCATAAACAATCGCCATCTTTTTGGTCGGTAATTTAGGTAACTCGCATTGGAAGAGGCAGTCCAGGGAATGGTTCCTACATTTCTCAAGTCTTCTTTTCTTCAATGAAATATGGAAGAAGTACTACTCTCTTGTCCGAAAAAAAGGTTATTTTACATTCGCTTGAGACAGTTCTTTTCACTTAAGTCTAGAGATGCTAAAGCTCAGAATCTTGCTTGGAGAAACTTAACTCTCGTACTAAAATCTTTGATCTCTTCCTGGGAGAACTGTTGCTGTGTAGCAGTACTTTCTTCATATTCACTACACTATCTGCACGTGTGCACCCCAAATCCTGGATATCTTCTTCATCAGCAATGCTAGGTCTCGAGGAGTGTAGTGAACACTGGGATGGGACATCGCGGAGTGTGGTACAGGTCGCCTTGCTGATTCCAAATCCGGATAATCAACAAATTTACGTTCTTGTAACGATTGATACCTTTCACATTAACGAAACAAAAATAACTTAGGCAACACTAAATTTAAAACACTTTATCGTCATTTCTCCCAATGACATATCAAGCAACACAGCGTTTTACAAGACCATATGGAGCCCAAGACTATCTGGGTCTCCGGTTTCATCCAAAGTATGCCAGATATGCTTTGCTCACAAAGTCAGTAATTATTTCTTCTTTGGTTCTCCTGGCAATATTCACCCACAGAATTAGTCCGCCCCATGTAGCAGAATACATTGGGGGTATTCAAACAGGCTCTTCGTGAAGTACTCATAGTTGGTTCTGAAAATAGAAAAAAATAAAGTATATATAAAAGGTAGCCCCTTAAACAAGAATAAAAAAATTACTGTATAATATGCATTAAAAAAGATATTTGTATAAGAGTATCTCAAGAACACCCTTTATCTCAAGAACTAAAGCCAATCTTGGAAAACTAATGTTATTTCTGAAATCAGCACACCCGAATAGCAAAAAAAAAAAGAAATTTTTTTTTGTTGGCCAGTGTAATCTGTCATTTGCAAGTGAATTTAGTTTGCAAATTAGTGTTGGTATAAAATTTTCTTTTTAGTAAATTTAACTGTAATGCTTATTTTTGTGATTATTTATATGTTATTATTTAGCTAAGTATTGGACTAGGTCAGTGTTTATAGCCTAACCCAAGGCTAGATTAGTTAAGAGTTTACTGTATGCTGTGTGTTTGCAAGATTTATTGTGGATTATTAAATAGTTTTTCTGCTGATTAATGTTAACTAACAAGTCATTACCGACATGTATATTAAGAATTTGTGATCAATTACCAATTAAATTAACTTTCCAGAGCCATAGGCTAAAGCTAGGTCTAACTTATAAATTTTTTATAAGTAGCCTAAGCCTAGGCCAGCCTTAATCTAGAATTCAAGCTTTGTTTAAATTTTTTAACTTGTTTTAAAGATAATAGTTTATTTCTTTTTAGGCCATTAGTGATATTTAGTAAACTGTAGTTGGTAAAATAATAAGTACAGAGTTAGTAAAGGTTAATAATAATCTTAAAAAGGTATGGTATGCTCTGTGGTGATAGATAATTGTGGGACTGTGAGAAGTGAATATTTTGCCCTGTTTGTTTTTTGAATGCAGAGAATGTGTTGTTAACGGAAGAATTTGCAGACTGCAGAGATATTCGAGAGATATTTGGTATTTGAGTTGAGAAAGTCAGGGAAGTGTTAGGCAAAAAAAGATACTAGGGCTCGTCGAGGCGAAGAAAGGATGGATACAGTCTAGAGAGGAATAGAATTCACCTAGGCAGGAAAGAGTAAGAAACAGGCTAAAGTAGTAGTTACATAGGTCTGCAAGCTGAAATGAGAGTTGTAAATAATAGAAATAACAAATAAGATCTCGAAGTCAGTCAGCCTGTGACCTGCAGTAACAGGTTTGACGTCTTCCAGAAGAGAGGGATCATAGAGGCCAATGGTAAATGTCCGAGTTTTCCTAAATGGAGGCTGAGCCGTTGCTAATTGGGACTCTATGATACGATATTATGATAGGACTTTCAAATATCGATAGAATCAAAATGAATGAGAGTTATGCTATCCAGTATCAGAGTGAAGAATATCGGTGGATAGATATGATAGAGAGATTGAATTTAGAAATGTTGAATCAAATGTGATTGTGTGCAATGTGGGTAATAATGATATAGGGACATAGAAGGTCAGAAGAATTAAGAGCAGATTATAAAATGTTGATTCAGAGAATAAAAGCTAGTGGAAGATGAGGGCATGATTTTCTGGGAATTTTTAAAGAGGTTAGGTACAGGCCAGGAATGGGGAAGTAGGGCTTTTAGATATAAATGAAATGGTTGGGAAATTATGTTTTTCAGACGTATTTAGGTGTTGGATATGATGGAGAATTTCTGGACTAAAGATCTTTTTTGGCAGAGACAGAGTCCTGAGTCGTAAAGGTGTTGAGCTTTTCCCATTGCCATTTAGAGACTGGTCTATCAAGAAACTAGGTAAAATAGGGTTGATTGGCTAAATCTTAATATGAAATAATTATTGCATGGTAACTGTAATAGTGGTCATAGATTAATAAAACTAGCGTTGTTACTGACTCAAATAAAGATAAACAGCAATCAAGTAACACATTTCGAATATCAAGATGATTTTAAAACAACAAATGTCATGTCTTATAAATTTAAAAAGATGAGGCTGATTTAGCTATACTCATAAAGGAAATTCTAGGCATTATTTGCATAACTGAAGCATGGTTTAATGAAGAATTGTATGGGGACTTCTTTCAGGAATAGAAATAGATAGAATATTCACTTTATTTATATTACCGGTAACAGAAAGAAGGGTGGTGGTGGTTGGCCCTTTATGTAAAGCAATATTCAATCTTTGTTAATGACTGACATTAAAACTAATCTACTGATTTGAATCTGTATGGTACAATCCTTATGTACAGATAAATCAATAAACAAATAATGGGTCATTTTATAGACCTCCTGGCCAGAGTCCAAAATTAGACCGTGGAATATGGATGAAAGAAATCGAGACAGCACGCCACAGATAATGATAGTGGTAGTAGTCATAATGGTGATTTTAATTTCCTGGCATTCAATGGAATTTCCTGTCTTTCATGAGCTCTAATTTAGTTCTGAATTATATGCAATTTTGTATATATTTTGATCTGCTTCATGACGCTCTAATCGTTTCGAAGTTCTGAATTAGATGGTATATCTTTATTTAACTCATCAGCTTCATGCATGGATGAGGTTAAAGTTGGAGAGAATTTAGGAATTAGTCACTATGATATAATGTTTTCATGTTAACCTTATCTACACTACAAGTCAAACTATTTATAAAAAAGATCTTAGATTTTCCGAAATGGCTAATTTTAAACCGAAATTTCGAGACATGCTTTAAAGACCAACTGGGATAAAATTTTAAGACCAAAGTTGTTTTATTTGGTGGGACATTTTAAGCAAATTTCGATGAATATTCAGTCAGCACTGTTTAAAATGATAAAACCATCTATGGTATATTAACTAAGAAAACCTGGTTTGTAGCAAAAAAATAGCTTAGAAATAATTAGCAAAAATGATTTCCATGTGAAATAAGATGTTTTTAAAATTTTAATATATAATTGGCTGGACCGATTACCAAAGACTATAGCAACTACTACCACAAGCTTCCATAAGTCAATAAGAAAGGCAGAGAGAGGGCAGAAATTAAGTTTAACAAGGAATATAATAAGGAACCGAAGAATATTTTTTTTAGCTTTATAAATTTAAAAGTAAGAATAGCACAATTAGTAATAATAATACTAATGGAAAAATTTATTAGTTCAGATAAAGAGTTGATCAACATTTTCGAATGCTGTCATTTTTAGTCATTACAGTTAGGAAAAGATTGATAATAGTTTTGAGACCTGATAGTTCTGGTATCAATGCTAAATAGTTTAGACTTACCTGAAGCTGAGTGAAGCAAACGAAATTAAATATTTACTGGACATATGACTCCAGAGTAACGCTGCAAGTCCTGATGTATATATGGGAATCCTATGAAGGGTAGTACAGCATTGCAAAGACACTCGAATTTGATTTTTAAAGCGATTATAACATTTAAGTGAGATACCAGACTTCCCTGGTACTGCAATTTTATATGTGTTCTCGGTAAAGATGGGGAAAATTGAAATTTGGGAAATTATAAAGACAGTTAGAGCTTAACATGTCTGGTTTTAAAACTTTTGTAAAAGTTACCGAAAGGCCATATAGAGAAATACTTGGAAGATAACAAGATATTGTATGACTCCCAGCCTGGTTTTAGAAAGGGTTGGTCATGTCAAACAAACCTTTTAGAATTTATGGAATAAATTACTGACTACTTTGCCCGAGGAGATCCAGTTGATATTACATATTTAGACTTCTAAGCAAAGTTTGACTCATGTTCCCGTCACATAAAACTGATGAAAAAGTTATTGCAAATGTGATGTAGGTGGAGTGGTACATGGTTGATTAAAGAGTGGTGTGGAATAGAAAACAGTGGTACAACTAAATGGCAATAAGTCATCATTGGAAATAGTGAAGGGTGGTTTCCCACAGGGTACAGTGCTGGGGCCACTATTGTTCCTCATATATATAAAGGATTTAGACCAGGAACTTAAATGTAAATTTCTAAGTTTTAAAGATGATCAAAGTGGTTACCTCATTAAGGAATAGCGATGATATATAATAAATGAAATTCTTAATTATCTTGATAAATTTCTTGGGTGGGCAAGTAAGTGACAAACGAATTTTAATATCAAAATGTGTAAGGTTCTTCACCTAGATTATTCAAAATAAAAGTAATTAATCTACGAAATGAGGATTGGCTTGAGTCTGCTGTGAACCGAGAAAAAGATTTAGATGTGATTATAAGCCAATAATTTGAAAGTGGCTTATTGATTGGAAGCCAGGAATAAAGCTAAAAGAATGCTTAGTATAATAAATAGCAATGTCGTTTTCATGAGCAAGGAAGTTATATGTAAACTGTAAAACTACATAATAACGTAATGTTAGCAGAATTTAGAGTATTGTGCACTAATTTGGGCTCCTTATTTTTTTAAGGAAAGATATAGATATTCTAGAGAGTGTCCAACGTTGACCAATTAAAGAATCGATTTCTGGGTTATAAGGTAAGGAGCTATGAACGAAAGGCTGAATGGAGCTAGGAATGTTTTGTAGGAAGGCCTATTTCTCAGAGGTAACAATGAGACAAGTCTACAAAATATTTACATCAATTGTTATTACGAAACTCAATAAATTCTATAGTAGACCTAGGGGGCCACAGTAAGAAAATTTCAAGAAGAAGGGGATCCATCTTCATATAAGAAAGCATTCATGTCAGTAATAGGGTTGTTTTAATTTTTGTGAAGGGATTGCCACAGTATGGTTTGTTGAGTGCGACTCGATTGCAACATTTAAGAAAGGATTGGATAGGTATATGGATGGTTTGGATATCATTTAGTATATTTTGACTAAGCCAAATTGGCGGGCTTTTAGTTACAGTAGTTATTTAGGTTAAACTGTATGTTATTACTATAACAAACTTATTAAAGCTTGTAGTTTGGTTAGCATATGCTTTAGCAAAAGTTTTTTTTTCTTTTAGTGGCAAACTTTGTGTATACTATGTAAGTTATTGACAAGTCATAGGGTGCTTTGTGGATTTACATGAGCATGTTTGGTGATTGGTTCTATTTGGTTGACTGGGACAGTCTCGATATGCCCATAGGACTTCTTATTGTCTCCGTATTTCTAATGTTCTAAAGGAATTGTGAATCTGTTCTAAATACGCTTTATAATATTTAGGCGGTTTAGAAACCTGCTTTGAAAGGAGAAAATTCCACGAAAATGTAAAACTAATTCCACGAAAATGTAAAACTAATTCCACAAAAATGTGAAACTAATTCCACGAAAATTCCACGAAAATGTAAAACTAATTCCACGAAAACGAAAATTCCACGAAAATGCAAAACTAATTCCACGAAAATTCCACGAAAATGTAAAACTAATTCCACGAAAACGAAAATTCCACGAAAATGTAAAACTAATTCCACGAAAATTCCACGAAAATGTAAAACTAATTCTACGAAAACTAAAATTCCACGAAAATGCAAACTAATTCCACGAAAACGAAAATTCCACGAAAATGTAAAACTAATTCTACGAAAATTCCAAATAAGTGTAAAATTAGCCATTTCATTTCTTTCTTTTCCAGTATATGTCCCCACTTATATCTTAGGTAAAAATAAGTATATTAGGAATATTTATTATCCATATTTGTTTATATTATATTTACATTATAAATAGTATCAAAAACTTTATTTTAAAATTTCAGATTTAGAATTTTTAGAATTTTTCAGCCTATAGAAAACCAAAATAATATTACCGATATTATCGATATCGAGAATAATATTCCTCTTCCCATTATGAACAAGAAAGCATAAGTTTTATTTAATAAACATATTATTAGAGCATCAAGAATAACCATTAGAAACAGGAGAATATTGAAAGTGAGCATGACAGAATAAGATTTCGGAATTTTTCTTCCATTTTTTGAAAGTTGACAAGAATATACATAAAGAGAAAAATGTTCGAGTTGTGTGTCTGTGTGTTTTGGAGGATGTCGTCATAAATCTGTGTAAGCATGAGTCAGTTGAAAAGTTGAAGGAAATGGGAAAGTCTACTGTCTGATGAAGACAGTGTAATTGTCTAGAAGATTGTCAAGTAGAATGATGAAACGAATGAGTTTTTGAAGAATTGAAGATAACTATGTTTTCATCACAAAATGTTAGTGTGTGTAAGCATGCGTCCTGTGAAGGGTTGAAAGAAATGGGAAATCTATTGTCGATGAAGACATGTAAATTGTCTGGAAGGGCTTTATAAGAGGTTGACTCCAGGAACGAGATCAAATTGAAAAATGTAAAATAAAGTATATCTGTTAGCGTAAATACTTTTATAAGTTGTCCATTTTTCATTTAATCAATAATGTAACAAAGATTAAAAAAGAAAATGATATATATATATATATATAGATATATATAATATATATATATAATTATATATATTATCTTAGTATATATATAGTTAATATATATATATAGTATATATAATTATATTATATATATATAATATATAATATATATATATATATATAATATAATCAGTATATAATATATATATAGTACCGGTAATTATATATATATATATATATTATAATATATATATAAAATATATATATATTATATATATATATATATATATATATATATATATATATATATATATTATATATATATTATAATATATATAAGTATATATATATATATATATATATAATATATATATTATTTTGTGCTTCACACCTTATAGTCAAAAATGATAAAGCTTAGGCTATTTATTTCAGTTTAAATTTGATGAACTGTACGTAATTTGTAGAGACGCCATGATATAATAAATTGATATTGTGATTATTTTTATATATTTTAATTTTTTGATCCGGGTGGGGCCTTCGGGCCCCTTCTATATCATCCCCCGTCCCCCACTAAAGCGGGGTGCCCCGCTCGCTGTGCTCGCGGGTCTGTGGTGTTTTTTTTAAATAAAATACTCCCATAAATTATATTAATGACTGTCTACAACAACTGTAGAAAAAAAAATCAAATTAATAAAATAATCAATAATAATAATAATAATATTAAATGAATAATAATAAAATAATAATAATAATAAAATAATAAAAGAATAATAATAATAATAAATAATAATAATAAAATATATAATAAAAATAATCTTTGTTAAGTGTTCTTAAAGATATTTTTCACCTAAAGAATTATTTATTGAAAAAAAATTTACCTAAATAAATATTAAAATTCATAGATATTGCAAATAACGCTAATCAATAGAAATGCCACAATAAACAAATACTTCGAAATTCATTGTTCTTTTCTTTCGAATAATTTTCCCCTCTATAAACGGGAGTCATCCCTCTTATAAATGTCCGTCCTGGAAGATTGGGTCGAGTAGAAGATGAAACGAAATGAGTTTTAAAAGCAATTGAAAACAAACTGGTTTTCACCGGCTCATATAAGTGTGTGGCAATAAGGTTGTAGAGTTCGTTCAAAAATTTCCGACTCCGACTTCACCCTCTTCAAAATTAACGACTCCAACTCCGAACTCCGACTCCACCCTTTGAAAATTACTGACTCCGACTATCTGACTTCACCCTCTGGAAAATTTTAGACTCCAACTCCCATTATACAAAAAGTGAAAACTCAGGGACTCTTTTGAAAGCTGATTGTTATTCTGCTTCCTAAAAGTTAAAAAAAAAAAAGGTAATGAACCAGGAAAGTAACATCCCCTAACTAACTAACAGACACATTTCACGCGGCTCACGCAAAATCAGTTGATTGCGCGCTAGATTGTATAGAGCAACGTGTCTCAAAGGGGTAGCGCGTACCCGGTGGGTAGCAGCGATACTGGGGTACGCCAAAAGAAGTAACCTCACGATCTCTGCGAGTGTGTGATCTTGTATCAAGTGAGGTGCGATATTATATATATATATATATATATAATTATAGTAATAATTATTATATAATTGATATTATATATATATATATATATATATATATATATATATATATATATATAATATATATATATATAATATATATATATATATAATCTATATATATAATATATAATAGTATATATATATATCAGGCCGCTTTAACGGGAGAGCACAGGAGGCGCGGGCCTCCTCTAAAACCAAAATAAAAGCAAATAATGTAATAAAATAATCAAATTATTTTTTACTACTATTAAAATAATGTTAAAATGTTATACAGACGCTATATTTTACATAAGATCATTTTACTTTCTTGCGAAACATATTTTCGTAGGAACATCATTGACTGGAGGAATTCGATTGTGTCCTCCAAAAGTAATTATAATGCTTTCAAAACACGTTGTCATGACAATGGCAGCGTAAAAGAAACCTTATTCCTTATTTTGTCTATTTTGAGTATTTTTCCACAAAGCCTCCTCTTGAACACGTCATAAAATAACTCCCAAAATTTGACAACTCTACTCAAAAGTAGAGTTTTCCCTTTGCAATAAATATAACATGAAAGCAAATAAAGAAAACTAATTTTTTTAAAAAATAGATAAAAAAAACTTATTTAATATATATATATATATATATATTATATATATTATATATATACTATATATAAAACTATATATATATAAATATATTATATATATATCATATATATATAATAATAAATATATATATATATATAATATAGTATATTTAGAGAGAGAGAGATAGAGAGAAGAGCAGAGGAGAGAGAGAGAAGAGAGAGAAGAGAGAGAGAGAGTAGAGAGAGCAGAGAGAGAGAGAGTTATACTAATTTACTATAGTTTTAGACCGGATTGCCAAGGTGTAAGAAGCGAAGGAAAAGTCCCAGATTGGGGACTCCTGCGGGGGCACGTTAAGTTCGAGCACGTAACGATTTTAAGTGTTGATTAGAGCTGTATTTTGGATCACTCCCTGGTCAATCAGTCTATGGTTGTAACTCTATAAACTGCTAAGGTAATAGCCATCCTCCCTCATGATGAACTGGTGTTGTCAATATACAATTAAGAATGCCATACGTGGGTTTCGGTGATAATGCTGAACAATTAATGAAAACTACGATAATATAACAGAGGAATGAAAGGAAAAATCAAGGAAGAAGAAAAGATCCGTACGACCGCAAGGAAATAAAGTTAATAACTTTATGGTTATTATTAATAATATTTTTTTAAAAAGGAATTGTTGAAGCTAGTATTTATTTTTAATAGGGATTGGCCTAGAGAGTCTAGGCAACTTAAACAGTAATCTACTCAGGAGATATATCCCAGGTTGGATTATGATAATTATATAATTAGTGCGTCGGATGATAGTTCAACGGATAATTGGAAACAGGCAGTTAGATAATCAGTGTTCTCTTGCCTGCCTAGAACCAAGTTGTAATTAGGTTTAACCTCGCCTAAAGTTGGAATTATTGAAGTATCACACTTATTCGGGATTAGTAATGTATTAATATGGCATTTTTAGAAATTGGTTTAGTAAGTAACCGTGCCTATATTGCTTTATTACAAGTTGTTCCGTTATTTACTCGATTTTGTCCTCAAATTTATGACTTTCTTATTGTGAATTATTGAATATTTACTTATCAGTGTCCGAAGATTAACAGGTTATGTGCTTTATTTTGACGTTTAATTTCCTCGTTGCTAAACTATTTATCCTTAGGTCTCACGAACATTACAAGTGAATTAAGTGGAAGTGAGAATTACAAGTGTTAAGGATTTGTGCATTTTTAATAAGGAATAATAATTGTAACACATTTAATCTTATTAATAATTTTCCTATTAGGCTAGATTAGATTAGGGTACATATTTTTGAATACGAATATATTAGGGTATAATTATAAAGGTTTAAATATAAAGTAAATGTGTTGTTAAGAAATAATATTTGTGAAATATAGATTAAGAAAATCTTTTTCATTGTTTTTCCTCGTTTTTGTTGTTTTAATTGATGAGTTGGTTAAACTGCATTGATCGATTATTTGAGTCTTATTTACAGAAAATCTAACAGGATTTAAAAAGGAAACAGTCAGATTATTGCAAGTTAAAAATATATGCGATATATATAATATAGTATATAATTATATATTTATTATATATATTATATATTATATATATATATATTATATATATACACTATATATGGTAAGAATTTTACTTTCGGCATTAGCATAATTTTTTTAGATTTTATTTTCGATATTTGTTGGTTCGATTAAATCGAAAATCGATTACACTTTGTTATCAGTTACATAAATCGATATTTGCAATATCGATATATAATAATATATATACTGATATAATATATATATATAATATATAATATATATACCACCTATATATATTATATATATATATAATATAGTAATATATATACATCCATAAATATATATTATATTATAGTATAATATTATAATATATATATATATATCATATATTATATATATATATTATATATATAGTAATATATAGGTTCAAAAGTTTGAGGAATTTATAGAGTACGAATAGATTGTTTCGAATAAATGTAATGTCTCAAAAGTACTCATTGTTGGGATTTATTGTTTTTTTGGGGTATATTCACTAACGAATACCCACCGGTTAGTCCGCCCGATGTCAGGGAGTCGGGGTCTCTCGGCTCTAGGTGGACTAACGGGGGGGAACTAATCCCCCCTCCGGGGATAGGTCTCCGGACCCCCGCTCTTTGGTTTTTGGGTGTCGCGGGGGTTCCTCCGACCAACCCCTCATGGGTTTGAAACAATCCCCCTCTGTCTTCAGTAGGGTGATGAGTTTAACATTAAGTGGTAATACTTCATTTAGGGAGCCGTTAACTTCATGTCCCGTAAAAGTAACCCTAAACTTTACTGACACTGTGCCGTAAAACTAACCGCTTCTAAGCTTTAACTGGAAACGTTTGTAAGCTGCCGAAAAGATGTCATTATATATATGAATATCTATATATATTATATATTATAAATATTATATATATATATATAATATATATTATATTATATATATATATGATATAATAAATATATATATCACGGAAAAAGTTAAGCCAAGTCTACAACTCTTTTGGACTAAAATCAAACGTACATTGATACCTTTGCTATTGTTACATGTTGACAAAATAAAACAATGCTTAAAAAAACCTAGCAAAACTCCAATTTTTTTGGCATATATGAAACAAATCACTAACATTCATTCCTAAACTTACGCTGACAAACTCACTTAACATAAACCGACCGGAATACAAAGTTTGGAACCATACTGACCGAATGTTTGTTAACAGTGTGCCACAACTCCAATACCAGAGTAAGCATGATTTTTTAAATAAAAGTAATTAACTGTGAATATTGGATGAAAAAAGCAATAAATAAGCAATAAAAGCATAAAAATTTGCACTAAAGTAGCAATAAATTATAAATTCAGCAAGCTGGGCGGGGCGCTATATATTTTGAGGTAACGTCCACGGCTATCGGCTTTGCCACCTATAACAGTGCGTCGCGGCTAATGCGACTGCATTCTTCAAAAGACCCTCAAGTGCCGCATTAACTATGCGCTATTTCGCTTATCCTAACGGCGAATCCGTATTAAATTACACAAGTAAACTTTGCCGCGTATACGAAAGCAATCGCTCTTACATTTTAAACCTGTTTTTATAAGATAGT
>JABUQX010109623.1:45000-46468 GCA_015478945.1 Trachelipus rathkii
TGTCCATATGAGGTTAGCTTCATTTTAAACATTTTTCATTTACAACACAGAAATTAAAATGTGGTTTTCCACAAAACATAGTTTGCTCATACTTTTAATTTTTTTCTGCTAACACAGATCTTTGAATGTTAGTAAAAATTATTAGCCTATGACCATATGTGGCAGAGATTTCACAGTAGCAAATCATAATAATATATATATATTATATATATATTATATATATATATATATAATATATATATATATATATATATATATATATATATATTATATTATATATTATATATATATATATAATATATATATATATAATATACTGTATTGCAGTAAATTTGAAATGAAAGAACTCAGATAAAAAATGGAAAATGGTAGCGGTGAAAAACGAAAGAAGATACCAATAAGTTTAACTAAGAAACTACACATAATTTAAAGAGCCTCGCCTTAACAAAGGCAATCCCTCCTACTTTGCATATTTCGCATGATGAAGAACCCACACCCAGGCCCAGCACCTTGACGAGTCAAGATATGGGTCCAGATTTCGGAACTAGCGTTTCAGTAGATGAATCACGAAAATGAACATTGGTAGGTACGTTTGGAAGCCATTCATTCCTATATTTCAACTGAGAAAAAGAACAGTTACTGAAAAGAGTGGTGATTCCCCACCTAAGACTATATTTTTTGGGGAAAGAATGCTACCAGCACTTAAAGAAAAATTCATAGGAATGGTTTGGAGAAATATTCACCCTTGGCTGGCATATTCCAGGTGCCTAAAAGAGCATTATTTTTTTTGCAAGTTTTGTAATTTTATTTCCACAAAATAAAAAAGTTCGGTCAGAAGGGGTTTCTAGGCTCTTTAACAATAAGACCTTTATTAAATATAAAGACTGTTCATGCGGTTTGAAGGGACATACAAACACGATGGCAATAAACTGTTGCCGTTCGGAGCTGCAAGATTGTTCCTACAAGACGTGCCGGTAGTCATCCAAATTAAAACAAACCCTACGCCGCAGCAATTCTAAGAAATCAAATAGAAAAAATAAAAATATTTACTCCAATATAACTGCCACAAGATTTTGCGGAAAAACATTTGAAGGTCATTTTATAGGTAACTTGTTGCCCTGATTCCGAATATGACCTCCGTTTTCCTAGATTGGCTATAGTTTTTGAGATACAGGTGGTCACAAAAATACATTAATAATAAACAATTTATGTTAGGATTGTAACGTCATTCAACAAAAAAAAAACACGAAGATATATAATCAATTTTTAATGAGTAATGTACTAAAAAAAAAATGCTCATAGGTAAAACATTCAATCAGTACAATTGAAAATCACAATTAATGCATTACAAATCGCGTGTCCTATATGATTGTCTTTCTGTGTGCAGAATGTGGGACAATCACGAAAGGCTCACATGTTTCCTGCCATCCATAGAACGCGTGGTGTATCCCCCATCTTCCCTCCTTGG
>JABUQX010109624.1:0-27500 GCA_015478945.1 Trachelipus rathkii
ATTTTATTATTATAAAAATAATCGACTTTCATTAAAGTATGTTAATTAACATTCAATTATGTTAATTAACATGAAATTATACAGGTCATGACTTTTCGTTTTAATAAATTGGGCTATTTATAGTTCCATATATATAATATATATGCTTACCTTATTTCATAATAATGGTTGATGAGTCTATGGGCTTTTTCGAGTCTTATCAATCGAAATTGTTATGCGTATTAATATTTATTATCAGTTTCATCACTGTATAATATAAACGGTACACTGCTAGTACTTGAACTCTTCATATCATATACTACTTAGCATGTCACATTGTAGATGTAAAGGTTTTCCTTGCGAACAGCACCTTTTACTACAACATTATCTCTATGCTCTCTTCATGACCTCAGAACTACAGATTAATGCTCTAATCTTACATGTACTTATAGCACACTTGATAAAGAGTATCTGGAGCAATATACTCCTACATGTATCTTATATATTTTCACACAAACTTATACTATATAATTATTACCCTTTATATTAAATCACTTTTTGACATGAGTCATGCTTTAAATATAACATATTTACCTATATATAGTAACGATATATCTTAATTTTTTAGGTAAATTGAGCGAGAAATAGCTAATATTTGAGCATTGAGTAAACCTGTACAATTCCAGCAGATATTTATTTAGTTCTATAATGAATCTGATAATAGATATGTAAAAAGAGAATGTTATATATATAATATAATAGTATATATATATTATATATTTTAATTCTTATAAGTAAATATTTCATATATATATATATAATATATATTAATATCATAATAAAATATATATAATTTATAATGATATTAATATATATAATAATATATATATGAGTATATATAATATATATATATAATAATAATATCATATATATATATTATATATATATACATATTAATATATATAGTATATAAATATATTATATATGTATATATATTTAGATTGGAAGTTTTGTAGCGACATATATAGTAATTTTGCTGCAGTTCAGAATGAGCGATGATATGATGGATCAAGATAACATGAGAAATGTATGTCAGGTAGTTTCTTTAATAAATTAATCTACTCTTTGCCTTGACTTAAAAGTACGTTAAATATAATAATATTTCAGTTTTTTTTCAGAAAATATACTAATAATATATAAAAAATTGGCCTACGAAATAATCAACCGATATAACCACTTTTAACTATTTCGTAGCTAAATTTTTATCATTTTTTTTTTCTTTTTGAGAAAAGAGGTATTGGTGTTATTACATTTTTTATTAGAAGAAAAAAATGAATTATGCTAAGTGTCATAATTGTTGTATATATATAAACCTAATTCTGCGCAGATAGAAAGAAAGTGCATCGCACTGAAATTAAATAAAAATTAGTATATACAACTAGTCGTTGCCATGGAAGAATTAATATAGAGTAAACTTAGTGATAAGGAAAAAGTATTATCTGAGAAGTGAGAAAGAGAGAAAATAGAGGAAATAAAATAGAAAAAATAAAAAGGACACTTCTCTGAGCAAAAAAAATGGATAAATTGAGGTAAAAATTATACGTAAATCTCAAACGTCTAAAGGAATGAATCCAAAAAAATTAAGCCTTAGGGACAATATGATTAAATTACAAAAATGCAAAAATACTATACTCACTTATCTATCGAGCAGCAGAATGATTATTATCAATGAGATCATTTTCATTTAGTTATTATGTATATATGAAGGCATAGGCTTTTAATATCGATCGTATAGTAACTGAGAAAGTTTATCAACCCTGACATAACATAAAAAATATAAAATACAGCGCCATTATTAGGAGATAACAGAGTATATTAACAGAATCTAATCCTCATTTCACGAAAGTAAGTTCAACATATTTAGCTTAGCCTAACTGAAAGGAAATAAATTAACATTATACTATCCAAATTATAATCTGTGCACCTCAGATACATCATCCGAGGTGTCTTCTCTTATCTCTCACTTGTGAATTTGGTATTTAAATTGAAAAATTTGGGAATAAATAACAGTATTTAAATAGGCCCGCAAATCGTAACTAATCAGCTGAGAGTATCTGTCACTATAATTAAGAGTTTATTGTATTGTATTATTCTAACAAAATATAATTTAGATATAATGCATTAATAATTGATAATTAAATTAATTAATTATACATAAATATATAATAAGCAATAATATAGATCATAATGATAAGAATGAATAATAAATTGCTGTAAGATAAAGATTTTATATAAATTTGTGATTACAAATATATAATCATAACTAAAAATTAATTAATTAATCTATCGTCACAATCCTAATTATATTAATATTTTATTATTAAATATTTAGAATTATTTTAATTTTTATTATTAATATTGGATTATTATTAATATTATTAATTTTATATTTATTAATTATATAATATAATTAATTATTATAATTATTTATAAATATAATATATATTATATATAGATTAATATAAGATTATAAATTAAAAATAATTATATTATAATTATAATTATAAATTTATTAAATTAAATTATTATTTAATTTTATATTATTACTATTTGATAAGAAACGCCACTGCTAAAATCTCTAAAAATTAATATATAAATTAATGTATTTATTATTATTATTATTATTATTATTTAATTATATTATTGATTATTATTATTAATTACTATAATATTGGACTACCTTTGTTGGATTACTTTAATATTGGATTCCTTTTATTGGATTACTTTAATATTAGATTACATTAATATTATTATTATTATTTATTATTTATTATTATTATTATTATATATATTTAGTAGTAGTAGTATATTATAATATTAGTGAGTAATTGTTATTTTTATATACCGCGAATCCGAGCATACCGCAACTCACTACTGTGGTTTGTTGAAATTTTTAGAGAACCTCAAAATAACAGCTCAGCATCGCGGAGTATATGCAATAAATTCTAGAGCATCGATCCATCAATCATATATATATATATATATTATATTATGATTATATACGATATATAGTATATATATATAATATATATTATATATATATATTAATATAATATACTAAATTATATTATAAATATATTAATATATATATATTGATATATAGAGTTTAGAGTAGTAGTAGTGTACCAATATCATTAGCGATTCGATCTATGAAAATGGGTGAGAGGAAAGCTATATAAAATTATTTGTATATATATATAATATTAATATATTTAATATAATTAATATATATAATATTCATATATATATATATATATTATATAATATATATATATATATATATATATATATATTATATATATATTAATATATAATATATATATAATAATATATATATATATATATATTACAGTATATATATAGGTATATATTAATATACTATTATATATATTAAAAAGTTTGCAATATATATAATACAATTTAAAAAATAGGTATTACTATTATAGACTTTAGAACCATATTAGAAAAAACTAAACTAAAGAAACTTGTGAAATATACAGCTATATGAAAAGTATAAAGAGATGATGACATCTATAATTTTAATTTTATATAGCATTCTCTTATATACACAGTAATTATTCTTATCAGTAATATCGAACTCCTAAAGTCACCTTAATAAGTATTAAATCGTTAGTTTTTAAATGTGTAGTTAATATCAAAGACTCTTAAAAATAAAAGTGAGTAAATGAATATATAATATATATATAATATAATATTATATATATATATATATATATATATATATATATATATATAATATATAATTATATATATATATTAAATATATAATAATATATATATATATTATTATATATATAGTTAAGTATATAATTAAGGCAATCACTAAGCAATTAGAGGGAAATCGGCCATAAACCTAGGTGCCTAGAGGTATGCAACCGAGAGATTCAGCGATTCATATTCTAGTTAGAGTTGAATATTATTTTGGGAGGTTCATCACTCTTTATCGCGCGGGCATATATAACCTTTTGGATACTTTATTTCGCGTCTGAGGAGACCCTTACCTTGGGGCATCTACCCTGGGTGACAACAGCTCACATATTTTAATTGAGATATTGATACGACCTCATTGTAATGTTCGATGGTATAGTATCATATGTGTACTTATAGTAGTCACATGCTCATTAGGTAATACTTTCATGAGCGTTATTTTTTCTTTTATACTAACCTATATATATAATATAACCCCTTTTGTTCATCCCCTACCTAGCTACCCGTTTGGGTATCATATATAAATCATTATTTATTATAGTGTCATGTGAGGCCAGGGCTGCGAGCCTGTGATCTAAGGGTATTACCACTATGAGTGATTAATTATCGGCCACATAATAGGCATTGAGTGAGCTTAAATATCAGTTATTTTGAGGTTACTTTTCCACAAACCCTTGAGGCGTATTTATAATTTAATATCGTGGAGGGCTCAGGTTCCACCCTGGGTAGTACCCTATTATTTCTATTGATTCGATCATGTACGTTGAGAGTGAGTAGTGAAGTGATGTTATGTACCATGTAAAGTCAACATATGTTCATTAATAGTATAATTCTCCACTGGAGCGTTTTTCCACCTATCTTCTTCATTGATTCAGTATACCGACTACCGTAGTATAGATAATAGCCCGTACAGCTATCATTAAACCTACACGTGCGTGGCGTATAGCACATCACAGTCTTTTACGTCAAGTACATTTCCGGGTGGAAAGGGATCTGGTTTGGCCTATCGCGTGAATCTTGTGCTTAAGCTAATACCGCAGTGAGCTGAGCAATGCACTAGACAGCCTCGAAGCCGCCGCGACGCTGAAAACACCGAGAAGGTAATATACTCGAACAGCGAAGATAATAATATTATAATATACGTGTGATATATATGGTTAATATTATATATATATTATATATATATATATAGTTATACCTTATTATTATAAGGTATATATATATTATGTATATTATAGTATACTAATATATAATATTAATATATAAGTCATATATATAAGTATATAGCTATTATAGTTATATAATATAAGTAGCTAGTATATATTATATATATAATATATAATAATATAATTATATATATCTATATCTATCAATCTATCTATGTAAATTGAGATAAGAGGAAGATGAAAGAAATGCTTATTATTCACTATTGATAAATAAAAGTGATAATATCCAAAATATGGATATATATAATGTGCTCAACAGTTATAAACCAATTATACACACACTATAACACTACGAGTTACACACACAATTAATCTTTCTTTTATGATTTTTGTTCTGGATGGTTGTTATCACAAATAGTATTGCAATAACGACATCACTAAAGTGGTTTATCCATTCATGTGGTTCAGTTGAGATTAAGGAGAGAGAGAGGAGAGAGAGCCAGACAGCAGCAGCACGCACTCAGAACGATATTGCATCGAGAGATGATGATAGACTAAGATACTGAATCGGACGAAAGAAGTAGATGTGAGCATAGAGAGGGATGAGCACGATTGAGGGAGGAGAGTAGACGAACGAGACAGAGAGCGCACGCACGTAGTAGAGCAATAGTAATATCTATAGAATCATCATAATATATAGATAAATTCAGCAAGCAAAAATAATATATAGTTCATTAAAATATACAAACAAAGTGAATTTCTATATATACCACAAGTATTAAGTATTATTATATTCTAATACAATGAAAATAGAAATGTTATTATATAGTATATATTTATATATAAATAAAAATAACTTATTATAATATATATATACTATTACTATATATAATATATTAATAATATATTATAGATAGTATCTATATATATATAATCATATAATATATATATTATACAGTAGATTTTCATCAAATTTCTGTAAAGTCAGGGAAAGTCAGGGAAAATAAAATTGGTCAGGAGGAAATAGTCATGAGGAAAACGTTTTTAAAAATGACTATAATTGTCACTGAAGATAGGTATCACAGGGAGAATTCAAAATATAGATTACAGATGAATATAATTTTTATAAATAATTTATATCCTACAATATATGAAAGATTAGATCACCATAGGACCTAAAGTTACATAATTAATTTGATAGATATTATAATATTCCATTGACTTGATAAATATATAAGATTGAAATATGATATAAGTATGATATAGATATAGATGATATGAATAATACGTAAGAAAATAGAGACAAATCTGGATGGGCGTGTTGCAATTTCCGTGTTACTTTATTCTATTTTTTAGTGCACTATTACTTATTATATATACTATTTACTATTACACCTATTCTCGTTCGTAGAAGTTGTTTCCATTAATAGTTTAATTAATATACCTATTAATACCGATGAAAGGTGATATGATATATATATAAGGTAATTATATAGGTACATATATATATATATATATATACCGGAGATTGTGTTTTAGACACTGTATGACTTAAGACTAATTACTGAGTTTATTATTTTTCTTATTTTAGGTTTATATTTATATATATATAGAGGTATTTTTTTTTTTTGAGATGAGTTTGACGAAAAGTGATTGTTTGATTATTCTTATATGTGCAGTTTGAAGGGTTATTTATTATTTATTTATATAAAAATGACTTATATAGCAAAAAAGCTTTATTACACTAATTAACGACGCAGATGGGTTTAGGGTAAATCAGTTACTAAAATCATAAATATCACCTTATGATTCATTATATCTGTTGCACTCAGATATAAACATAATGTCTCGGTACTTAATATTATGGAAAGATTTCTTACGAGTGCAGTAAAAGTGCCTGCTATCAAATCACGAATTATAGCTTATTGACATATAGATTTGTATCAATGACAAACTTTGATTAGCCTGATAAGACTGAGTTCGCAAATCATAAATGATAAGTAGAATGAGATAGGTTAAGTAGATAAAGATGTACCTCACTGAAGTCATAGTAGTCCAATATGGACGCTCTAATTATTCACATTAGATACCTAGTATAATATACTTCAGCTGTGGTCTCGACATTCCCACAGACCAGAAACGATAAAAGGCCAGGGCACACAGAGCACCAGCTGATTTATATATATATTGCTAGAAGGCATTGAGTACAATACTACAATGAACTAAAATCACAGATTCTGATTGACTAGAGAAGAATAATAGCTAACTTATATATACTACTACAATTGCAAGTATGTAAAGGCTTATTACTCTAATATATACCCTCTTAAGTTAAAATTCCAATTTTTGGATGGGTGATTGTCCTTCTAAGAGAGACATTATGTGGAGTTTGTTATGTTATCTTCTTTACTATATAATAGACACTACTGAGATATACAATGTGTATGCGGTAATTGAGTTGGCTAAAATTATTATAATAATTAGGTAAGCTGATAATATTGTTTCTAGACATTCGAGATACTGCTATCTCAATAATTTTACAGCAATAAACTTTTTTCATACCTATATGAGCATTTTGCATCCTTTGAGTCTGAAGAAAATATCACGTTCTCGCTATCTTCTTCATTACATTAGAACAGTATAGTCAATAACAATCCTACAATATCTTACTAAAGTATTCATTTAATAGTATTTTTACTTATCTACTATTTCTCCTAGCACTCTATCAAGATGATCGTTAATTAAATTGTAAGAGCACTTGCCCACATAGGAGATAAGAAGAACATCTGTGTTAGTAATCTATAGAGGAAAAGGTGAGAAGAAGGCATAAAAAGGTTTGAAAAAAAGAAATATATATCTACTATCAAAAGAAAAAAAAAAATATTCCAATAAAAATACAAAACCTTGAAGAGTACATGTAATGAAGATGTTAAATAACATGAAAGGCTTTAACTAGAAGAAGATCAGCTATGAAAATCATAAATATACAAAAATGTACTTTGAGAAGATAGTTTGAATAGACGATATCTCCCCATTTTAGTAACTTATTGTGATTACAATAAGAATCCGTTAAACTGAACACGAAAGGAAAATATTAAATTCTATAAGCTGTTTACTTTTTATTTTCTTATTGTTAATGAATATTAAACTACTGTTATTTCTGTTGGTAAAATAAAAAAAGGTAAGTGCTTTGGAGCGGTTATAGGGTTAAAGCTTTTAAAGTAATCTATGTTTACACTAAAAAATAAAAGTTATAATTATTATTATTTATATTCATCATTAGATTAATGAAATACATAATTTCTTAGAGTATAATTTTCAATATTTAATGTCATGAATCATGAGTAAATTGAGGACTGAATAAATAATTTAATAGATATATTTTATTACACCAAAGAAATAACGCTCGAACACTATTAATATAGATATAGTACATAGGTATACCGCCTGATATCATATAACTGTCAGTAGGAGATAATTTAGCCGAGTATAGGCTTCAGAGTAGGATAAGATTACATGTTATAGTTATATTAGTAGTATATTTATTATATATAGTATTAAGGTATTATTAGTATATATATATATATATTAATATATATATATGATATATATATAATATATATATATATAAGTAGGTGAATCAAATCTCACAAACACTCTCCTTAAGTAGTGAGCACCTCTGGAGTTAATAAAATATTTAATTTATGTTGAGGTAACTTTTATTGTCATAAGATTTTGCGGTCACGAGCAAAAAGTTATTTATAGGCATATAAGTAGAAAATGAAACATTCATATATAAACCACGTCCGTATTATGGAGTATACTCTTATATATACAATGGTATCATATTAACAAAGTCAGATAAAATTAACAATAAGCTATATAGAATCAGAAGAAGAATAGATTCACTTAAGATACTTATATTACTACCAGAAATCCTCCCGGCAAGAATGAGGAGTAATTTCAAGATAAGGGAGCTGCGTACTAACTTATATATATGGCTAAATTCGATCAACAAATTTTTCGCTAAACGAAGAGTCAGAGGGCAAGGGAGGAAAATTACTCAAGCGCTTGAGATAAGGCTGCCACTAACCGATTCGCGCTACGTAAGAAAGAGTATCTCAAACAGAGGGGACTTTTTGGCTACTTTACTTTCATTGGACATATCTGTTGATGACTGTATTGGTTGAATAAAAAACATCATTTACGAAATGATGGATTCTAATTAGCCATCGCTTTATAGTAAGGGTGCTTTGCATTAAAGAAGGCCACCAATTTATCAAGTAATAGCCCTATATATTGTATATATATATAGAGTATTATATATTATATTATAGTATATATAGTAGATATTATATAAGTATATAGATATACTGTATAGTATAGTATATAGGTAGATTCCGGATCCGTGCGCTCCGATGTGTGGTAAGTGCAGTGAAAACCGAGAATGGGATCGGAAAAAGTAAGAATTGTCAAGAAGTAGAGAGTTTTCAAAAGAAGGAAAGTCTGGAAGATGATTTATATGAAAGGAAGTAAGAAGTCTGAAGAGTTCGTAGGATACTTAAGAAGATGAGGTACTGACCATCTTTCTAAAAGAATATATGTAGTTATTATGTGTATTAATATTTGATAGTTAAAGATCCTATACTTACGCTTATGTGGAATATATAGTTAGTACATTATTATGTATGAAGCGATTCAGGAGCGTAGTATTATAAAAAAGAATACAAAACTCTCCTTTAACAATTGTTATATTAATTTTATATGTTGAATCATTATGGTGATAATGTAGAGGAGCAACAAAAATTCCTAAAATACCTATATTTTCATTTATTGAGGTAATGTATGAATAATTAATAAAGAAAATTAATAAGTTAAAAATGAAGTATATATATTTAAAATTAATATTATTAATTATATATTGGTATAACAGAGACAAAATGGCGAGCTATTTACACTGAGATCTCAGAGAGACTCTGACGATATAGATACGCACTGACTATTACTATCTCGGAGCGACAGTCTAAAGTGATCTGTGTTACGGGAGAGTCCGTCTACGAGGATAGCATAGACCAGGTCCTTATTAAGGATTTTATACATGTTTATATTGTGCTGTGTAGAGATATGAGTACTCACTCTGGATCGCAGACATTGAGGAATTCTAAATATGCTAGATAACTTTCTATAAATTTAAGATATATAATATGACTATGAGGATGAGCATTCTTAGGGAGAACCGAGTTTTGAGGCCTAAATGGAAGAACGATGCTAAGTTCATACTGATATAGGGTGAGATACCCTATCTATGATGATATATAGCTTCAGGACTGGCCATTCAGTAATCCTTGATCGGTAGATATGTATTTTTCTAGAGTGCTACATAGGATCAAGAGTTTCGTAGGGCCAGAAGAAGGAAAATGCTGGTTCCAACAGCCGCAGGATGCGTAATAGAGCTACGCTAGCATGGGTAGAGTGTAAATATAGTTATTATATATATTAATGATTATATAATCTATTATATTAATATAATATATATAATAGATATATATATAGTAGATATTAATTATATATATTAAGTATTTATATATATTATTAATATAATGATATATTATATATAATAGTATCATATTATTTAGTATAATATATATATATGATTATATATTATATACGTTTATAGTTATAATAATATATAATATAACTATATAATAGATGTAACACTGCATACCAAAATATATTCACCCATTAGTATAATATGAGTAGAGTATATTTCCATGTTTATTACTCACTCAGTTTCTTTATTATAATACTTAAAAGTTATGTAATTCAGAAAAGAATAGTTACAAAAAGAGGGAGTCTGACTGAACGAACGGATGTCAACGTAGAATATATTATAATTATATTTTTATTCGAAATGTGCATTAAGAATAATTATATGATATATTATTAATTTTTTTTTATTATCTTTATGCAGTATAATTGGGTTGTTTAGTGTAAAATATTGTTATTGTATATCATTTGATTAATAGGAAGCCATAACTGGAAACAACACGAGAGAATCAATTGGAATTATTTAAGCAGAGGCTTTAACTTAAGCATATGGACAATTATTATAGAGTTAGTTATATTTCTGAAACTCAGCTTTATTATTAAAGAGTTAACGTTTATATTTTTAAACTTAGGTTTATTATTTAACGAGTTAGCGTTTATATGTTTTTGAAACTCAGAGTTGTTAGTACAAAGTTAGAGTTTATATTTGAAACTCAGATTTATTATTACAGAGTTATAGTTTATCTTTTAAATTTGAAACTCAGATTTATATTACAGAGTTAGTTTATCTTTTGCATTTGAAACTCAGATTTATTATTAGAGAGTTATTTATATTTTTGAAACTCAGATTTCTTATTATAGTTAAAGTTTATATTTTCGAAACTCAGATTTATTATTAGAGAGTTATTTATATTTTTGAAACTCAGATTTCTTATTATAGTTAAAGTTTATATTTTCGAAACTCAGATTTATCACTAGAGAGTTATTTATATTTTCAAAACTCAGATTTATTATTAGAGAGTTATTTATATTTTGAAACTCAGATTTATTATTATAGGGTTAAAGTTAAGAGTTTTGAGAAACAGACTTATTATTAGAAAGTGAACAGCCTAGTTGAAACTTGACTGTTGATGTGCAACGTTCATTACAATATTTGGAAATAGGATTTTATGTGAAATAGTTAGTAACTTGTTGAGGTCAAGATTTTTGAAATCTTAGTTTTTTTTTTATTTTAATTGTTGCAGCATTAGGACAACTTTAAGAATGAGTTGGGACCTTTGATTCAATTTAAGAGTTCCAACAATTTAGTAATTTTAGTAACACTTTTGAAACTTAGTTTTCAGTGGAAGCATTTCAACATTTTAATAATTTTAGTAAATGCAAGTTGAAACTTAGTGAAGAAGTTTCAACAATTTGGTAATTTTAGTAACAGTTTTGAAACTCAGTTTTCAGTGGAAGCATTTAAACAATTTGGTAATTTTAGTAACAGTTTTAAATTTTTCGTTTTCATTGGAAATATTTCGTAAATAGTTTGAAATTTTGATAGGATTTTAGAATAAATTTAAATTTTCGTTTTCATTGGAAATATTTCGTAAATAGTTTGAAATTTTGATAGGATTTTAGAATAAATTTAAATTTTCGTTTTCATTGGAAATATTTCATAACCAGTTTGAAATTTTGATAGGAATTTAGAATAAATTTAGATTTTCATTGGAAATATTTCGTAACCAGTTTGAAATTTTGATAGGAATTTAGAATAAATTTAAAATTTCGTTTTCATTGGAAATATTTCGTAACCAGTTTGAAATTTTGATAGGAATTTAGAATAAATTTAAATTTTCGTTTTCATTGGAAATATTTCGTAAATAGTTGAAATTTTGATAGGATTTTAGAATAAATTTAAATTTTCGTTTTCATTGGAAATATTTCGTAAATAGTTTGAAATTTTGATAGGATTTTGGAATAAATTTAAATTTTCGTTTTCATTGGAAATATTTCGTAAATAGTTTGAAATTTTGATAGGATTTTGGAATAAATTTAAATTTTCGTTTTCATTGGAAATATTTCGTAAACAGTTTGAAATTTTGATAGGAATTTAGAATAAATTTAAATTTTCGTTTTTATTGGGAATATTTTGTAGACATTTTGATATTGGGATATATTTTGATTACAGATATTGACATAACTTAAATTTGACGTACTTTTTATTGCAACGGAAATTTGAGTCTAGTTGAAGCTTGTAACTTTTGGAAGATATAATTGCAACCAGTTTGAGTATTGACTTGACAGTTTAAGCTGATTATTTTGATGAATTATTGTGATTTGTATATAAATTCGTTTTGATGAACTTTTGTAAATAAAATTTAAACGCATGATAAATTTTTCGTTTGTAAATCAAATTGATTTTCATATAACAGGTATTGAATACCTATCTTATTTATGATATATATATATATTGAACTTGTAAATAAAGTTGATTTTAGGAGTTGATTTTATTCATACTTGAAGACTTGAAGAAAGGATAAAGGAATAAAAAAGGTAGTTCTAGTTGATCTGGTTGAAAGAGATCTGAAATAGAAGATCTAACTACCAGGAATTAAAGTCGATAACACAATTTATTGATTAAAATAAATAAATTGATAAATCTGAAATAAAAGTTCTAACTACCAAATAAATAGACAACAAAAGAGTTTATTAATAAAAAACAGGTCAAAGGAATAATAGACACAAAAAAGTTTATTAATAAAAAACAGGTCAAAGGAATATTAGATACAAAAGAGTTTATTAATAAAAACAGGTAAAAAGAATAAAAGACGACAAGAATATATGCAAGGGTAAGATAAAATAGGATCGACATTGGTTTGAAACACAACGCAATCTTTGTTTTGCAGGAATAAACATACACTATACGATCATCAAAATTACGATAAAAAATTTTCGATTCTTACATTCTCTCACCAGAAGTTTTCTTTTGGTGGTGCAGTGGAATTATAAGGGCCACTACTGAAGGGTAAAGCTGCACTACTACATCGTGTTGGTTGACCGTCTTGGTTCGCCTTTTCTTTGATTAAGTGAATTAAAAGCTTAACGAATGTTAAGGTAAGACTATTTTATTTTAGTATTTAGTCATTTATTTGGTAGTTATTTAGTAATCATTTATTTATTTAATAAGTAACAATCTTTAATATTCTTAGGTGGATTCAGAGAATCTACACCGATAAATGTAACTTCTCTAGAAATGTTGAGGATCAGACACAAGTGAACCTTATTAGAGCAGGGTACAGTACGGGACAAGCCCTTTAAATCTTGTTCAAGAACCGGAAGCGATAAATCAGTACTTACCTCCCAGACATGGAAACTTTGTATAATCCCTCTCATGTCACAAAAGAACTGGTACCACCACCATAAAGATTTCATTAGACTCAGTTGGGTTTTGAGGGAGTTCCTCAATGAGTTTGAAGTATACATTTTGTTCTTGCGCTCCATTCTAGAAGTACCAGAGACGTGGAGTCGAGTTTTGGAAAAATACCTGGAAGGTGATATTCTCGAGGCATTTAAGAATATAGATGGAGGCAGGATTAAGTATACGCAGTTGAAGGAGAAACTTCGAAGTATTATAAAACAATTGGCTACCAGTAAGGATGTTTGTTAACAGGTTTTGGGCCACTGGTAGGAATAAAGAAGAATCTATTATAAACTACTCCATGAGACTGGAAGATAGATTAGCCACGTTAGCAGGAATGGACAGTGCACAGGCACTTTATGGACAAATGAAGACATTGAAGATTATGGACAGTTTGAGTGAGGATGCTGCTGCAAAAGTAAAGTATTCCACGTTGGCTGAGCCTGACATGAGTGCAAATCGGATTATCGAATTGGCCCATAATGTGGAAAAATGTTTTGAAGTAAAGCCAAGTAAAAAAACAGTGGGACCTAGTAAGTCTAAAAAAGTAGTAGAAGAGAAGCGAAAAGAAGTACAATCTACAGAAACAAGAGTGGAAACACAACGAACAGTCCAGTGTAATTTTTGTAAAAGAGAAGGTCATACCGAAGAAAAGTGCTATAAGAAAAATAACTGTTGCTTTTGCTGTGGCAAAAGAGGACATCGAATACAGGAGTGCAGATATCGAAGACCCCAAAATGAAGGCGCTGGTACAAGTAATAGACCAAATGTTGTAGAAACAGCTAGTAGTAGTTCAGGAGCCGTAGGAATCACACTAAATTGCCCGTTTTGTGGACAGAATCATCTGATGAAAGACTGTGAACAATTTAGAGGAATGATGAGTGCACTCAGGCCGGCGGAAAACAAGTAACACCCTTGAGTGAGCAAGGTATCGAGGGTGTAGGAAAGAAAAACCTTGCCGTGGCAAGTTTGGATCAACGTTTATACGTATCTTTGGATACGTCAAAGGGAAAATTACGAGCTTTGATTGATACAGGAGCTGAGGTCAACCTTATGTCTCTGGACATAGTGGAAAAATATAAATTGAAGGTAAATAGTCCTCAAGGATTGCAGTTAATAGGGGTACATGGTGATTGCGAACCAGCATATGGGGAGGTATATTTTTCGTTTAAATTGGGGGGTTATCTTGTGAAAAATGAGCTGTTTGTGGTTAGTACTAAGACTAAACACGATCTGATTTTAGGAATAGATTTTGTAAAGACCCATTGCTTGAGTATTGACTTAGAGGAAAATAAACTTAATTGTAAAATGCAAGGTCAAGAAGTATGTTTAGGGGAATTGAGTCAGAATAAAGTTCCTTTGAATAATGTAGAGTAAGATTAAAAAGAAGACTACTATTAAACCTGGGCATGTACATAGAGTAGAATTAGATTGGCCCAGTAACGTTAAAGAACCATACTTATATAGAACGGAAAGAACAGGAAATGAATTAAATGAATTAGGGTTATTAGTGGCTAATACTGTCAATCAGGGGCCACAAGCTTTTGTTAATGTGCTTAATTTGGGGGATGAAACAGTGCAACTACCATCAGGATTAGTTATGGCCAAGGCCACAGAAATTCGTGAAAAAGGAAATGAGCTGTTGTTAGAAGTAGAACAAGTTAGTGAACAAACCACCGATGAGGTGGTCAGCACAGAAAAGAAAACCTTGAGTGAGCGCTTTACGTGGAAGAAACTGATTTAAGTCCGGGAACAAAGAGAATTGTTATTGAGTTTGAAAAGCTTTGAAGATGTAGTGAAAATGGGACGAGCAATGACGTGGGATACTGATAAAAAGTTAAACACAAGATTAAATTAATTGATGAAACCCCAATAAAACAAAAAGTTAGACGGTTTAATCCTAGAATACAAGCAATGGTCGATGAAGAAATAAAAGTATTGGAAGAACAGAATATAGTACAAGCATCTAAGAGCCCCTGGAGTAGTCCAGTTGTGCCTGTCATCAAAAAGAATGGTAAAATCCGTGTATGTATTGATTATAGGGCTTTAAACCAGAAGACAGTGAAGGATAGTTTTCCTTTACCCGTGGTCAATGACTATATCTATAGTCTAAAAGGAGCCCAGTATTTCTCGTTACTGGACATGACCAAGGGCTATTATAATGTTCCCATGACGTCAAGGCCGTTAACAGCTTTCTCTACGACGACCAAACACCTTGAGTTCGTCAGATTGCCCTTCGGTCTCAGCAATTCTCCAGCGACATTTCAGAGATTGGTCAATTTGATGCTGCAAGACTTCGATTGGACACAAGTTATAGCATATTTAGATGATATCCTGGTGTTGGGACGAAATTTCGAGGAACACCTGAGTAATCTGACAAGAGTGTTGATTAAATTAAGAGAAGAGAAATGTAACATCTTTAGAAAGCAGATCAGGTTTTTAGGACAGGAAGTCAGTACAGAAGGTTTATTACCAGTGGAGGAATATGTAACAGCCATAAAACAAGCCGCGGTACCAGACAATCAAACAGTTACAGAGCTTCTTAGGAAGTGTCAATTACTATAGGCGACATATACCTGACGCCGCTAGATTAATGAAACCACTCTCCCAGTTAACATCCGGAAAAAGTTTGAAGTGGTCCTTGGAATGTCAGGAGAGTTTTGAACAGTTGAAAAAGGCGTTGACAGAAGCTCCGATATTATCATTTCCGGACTATGAGAGTGATCAACCGTTGGAGTTGTTCGTGGATGCATCAGGGACAGGTGCCGGTGCTTGTTTGAAGCAAAAACAAGAAGGGATCTCAAAAGTAATAGCTTACGCTTCCATGTGCTTTAGCGGAGCACAGATTAATTATAGCACCTTAAAAAAAGAATTGGCTGCGTTAAGGTGGGGGATTAAAACATATAGAGTCTTCCTAAGATGTCGGAAATTTGTTATCTGATCGGACCACCAGCCATTAACATACCTGCATAATATGGCTGGTGTGAATTCTCGTATTGCAAGAACTCTCACCGATTTAGCAGAGTATGAATTTGAAATTAGGTACATTCCAGGAAAGTTCAATCACATCAGTGACTTTTTGTCGAGATGTGGACCGCAAGAAGATTCAATGGCAGAGGCCTCAGAAAAGGAAGAAGATTGTATTCCGGTAGGATATGAAGTAAAGGAAATTTCAGGAGGAGGTGATTCGTTATTTAAAGCTGTGGCTTTGTATCTGTTTAATACAGACGAACCACATAAAATTGTGAGAGAACGATCAGTACAGCAAGTACAAAATAACCTCCAACAATATGGATTAAACAACAATAAACACCAATGGCAACAATTAAAAAGGATGAACAACGTAGGAGCTTTGGTGACCGGCGAAGTAGTAGAAGCTTGCGCTAAAGAGTATGATATATCTATATGGGTCTACCATAATAAAGACCTGAAGATACAATATAATGCAAATAATGGGAAAGAACTACCAGTTTGTCCACTGATTTGTATTCATGGAATACATTTTAATCTGTTGATTCCGGAAAAGAAAGAAGTTAATATTGTTCAAGCGGTGGAAGGAGGAGCTGATGTCGTGGATGACTTGATTGATTTTAGGGAGCCTGATAATGTGGTAACAGATCTGATTGACTTTACCCCGGATAGTTGTAATTCTAAGGAAATAGTGTTGTTTAATCTTATAGGGGAAGAAGAAGAAGAAGCAGAGGAGGAGTGGATAGGATATCGTGAAGAAGTAGAGTACACAGAAGAAAGTGAAAGTGAAAGTGAGGAGGAACAAGAAGATGCTAGTATTGAGGAACCGGATTTAGATCAGGAGGAGTTACCTCAATTGTTGAGTGAATTGAAATATATGTGTGATGAAAGTAGACTCAAAGAACAGATTAAACAACGACAAAGAGGAGATAAGCAATTGAAGAAGTTGTTGGAAATAATAGAACAAGAAAAGACCTTAAAAGATAAAATAGAGAAGATAAACCAGAACCCTATTGTAAGGCCGTTTAAAAGGTATACATCGGACATAGAGATTCAAGAAGGAGTATTAATTAATAAGAAAGAACGGGGAACAAATCATACCTCTGATAACTTATAACGACCTGAATAGTTTGTGTATCGAGGTACATAAACGGTATTTCCATATGGGTCGGGATAAACTAATCCAAAAAATGAATCAATTAAGCTGGCACCCGAAGATGTATCAAGTTTGTAATACCGTAACACGAGTTTGTTTGAAATGTCAGGAAAATAAAGGAATTCCGGCACGACGAAGTAAAGAACCCACATGGAAAATACAAGCGAGAGGACCGTTTGATATAGTGGCGTTTGACTTAATGGAATTACCAACAACTGTTAAGGGGAATAAGTACATGTTAGTGGGTATCGATGTATATACGAAGTGGTTAGTGGCTGTGGCTATTCCCAATAAGAAGGCGGAAACTGTTTTGCATAGTTTTAAAACTATACTACCAACATTCTTAAAGAATCCCCGGGAAATACAAACTGACAACGGGTCCGAGTTCCGAAATCAAATATTGGATAAATTTTTACAAGATAAACAGATAAATCATCGATTGACAGCCGCTAACACCCCAGCTACTAACGGAGTAGTTGAACGAGTGAATCGTACTATATTAAATATGTTACGTATGTTGGATGATGTGAAGACATGGGATGAGCAGTTGGGAGATATAGTTGCGGTATATAATCATAGTTATCATAAAGAATTACGTCAAACTCCAGCCAGTTTATTTTTGGATAATATCAAAAAACAAGAACCAAGGGAGAAAGTATGGAAAGACAAGGACCCGAAGTACGAACCCTTTAAATTGGGAGAACTAGTGTTAAAGAAAAACATTTATAAAGGGCATGCTGTGGAAAACAAATTAGCTAAGAAATTTCATGGGCCATATCAGATAGTTAGAGTGTATAACAATGGTGTCCTGTATGATATACAACATCAATATCGCAGTACCTTGTTGTATAGGGTGCATCAAACCCACTTGAAAAAATTCCATCAAGGTCCAGAGGAATTAAGAGCGATACCTATAGAGCAAGAAACAATTAAGGAAACTGAAGAAAACGATTTTGAAGGTTTTGAACCATTAGAAACGCGAGTGGAGGAACATGATTTTGAGGGTTTCGAACCAAAGGAGACACGAAATACTTTTGATTTAAACTGGAAGAAACTTGAAAGATTTAGTATTCCCATAGGGATAAGAGAACGGAAGAAGGAAAAAATTGATGTGGGAATACAAGTGGAGGAAGCATGGAGGCACAGATTAAATTTTGAGGAAGGATCCGAAGAAATGTACCATTCGAATAATACAATATACTATGATACTGTAAATATAGAATCTTGGATTAGAGAGGAATTGGATAGGGATTAAAACAAAAATTTAATTAAAATAAAAAAAAATTTGTATAAAATAGGAACATTATAACTATAGAAGGGTGGTATAGGTTGTTGTGGTCGTGAATAACACGGTATTTTTGAATAACTATTATAGCTGAGGCTAATTTGAATAACATATTATTATAGCTGAGGCTAATTTGAATAACTATTATAGCTGAGGCTAATTTGAATAACATCTTATTATTATGGTTTGCAGTGGCGACCAATATCTTAACTTTTGCTTATGCAATAAAGAAAATAAATTAAATTTTGTTTGTTTGTTTGTTTCAGATGATGAATAATAGACACGAGGAAATCACGGGAAGCTCCCGTAGAGAACAACCGATCATGGAACCTAGACTTAGACCCCGGCAAGAAGGAAGACCAAGACGCAAGGAGACCTATCAAGAGAAACTGGTTATCGTTGGTGATAGCCGAGTAAAAGCTCTTGCAGAATTTGTGGAGTACAACCCATATAAAGATACACAGTATTATTTTGTAAACGGATTAAAAACGATGGAAATCTTGAAGTTAACAGACGCCATTTTGGAGCGGAATTTAGAGAAAGAAGAAGATCTGATCCAGCTTGTAATTATTCTTGGCTTACAGTGTGACTTAACTGCATTAAGAACTTTTCGGAATAGTAACACAAAAATTATGGTTCCTAACACGGAACTGGAAACAGAAAAATTGGTAGTAACAATAGGACGACAACTGAACAAATGGGGGATAAACTACCCTTTCTGTAAGGTTATTTTCACTGTGCCATTTGTCCCTGATTTTGACCGGTATAACTGTAAGCGATTGAGAACACCTTTAACTCGACCATCTGTACCTATACAATACACGCGAAGAACTAGTCAACATTATCTTCGAGAATTTGTGGAATTGACGAATGACTTCTATGATAGTTGGAAGGAGTATATTTGTCCTAAACCCCTTGCCTTGGCAAGGATGGGGCAATATACTTGGGCGGCATGTAGGAAAAATAAGAAACGTAGGGCACAACATCCACCTAGAGAAGCTCAGGAGCCGTACCCAGGTCAAACCACAGATGGGCTCCATATGAAAAAGAAAACCGTAAAACACTTCTGGCGCTTATTTAAAGCTAGCATAAGACAATTCAAGAGGTATAATAAGCGAGGGTACCAGTGGGAGGAAAATCATAGGGAAATGACAGTATGGGCTTTGGACATACCTGAAAATGAAGATGATGACCTGAATGAAATTGAAATTCAAAACATAGAAGAAGAGATACAAAGGAGATTAGATAGAAGGACATGGAAGGAAATACAGAGTGGATGGGAAGAAAAGAATTTTTTGAAAGAACCAGAAAACATGGAACAATTTAATATCCATAAAATAGAGACGCAGAAAGGAACAGAGTTACGTATAGTAAAGAGGATCCTGACATATGATGAGATAAAAATTGAGCCCACTGAGATATTAGAACAAGACTCCGAGGAGGAGGCAGACCATCTTGCAATACGTCGCGCCTAAAGAAACCAACGTTGAGCTTCAGAGGGGAGGTGTCGTAGGGCCCACAGGTAACATGCCAAACGTGGACCTAACTTAGGTAAGCTGTGCAAGTTTTGATTTTGGTACTATGTATGATGATTATTATTATTATTATTATTATTTTATTATTATTATTATTAATATTATTATTATTATTATTATTATTATTATTATTATTATTATTATTATTATTATTATTATTATATGATAGGGCCTAGTATAGATCACTATTCATAATTGAGAGCAAATATATCATGGTAGGATTCATTATATAAAGTTCAGGTTAAAAAAGCCTATTATAGAATTTGTAAAATGAAAGAATGAAAGTCCTTTAAAGAAATTATTATAATAGATTTAAAAGTAAAAGTAGAAGTTATGTAGGTATGTGAGTGTTTTGAAAAGTTTGTGTGCGTAATTAAGGTATGTAAACATGAGCATGAGTCCATATATTTGTAAGTTTAAATTGTCCGTCAAAATATTTAGAGTTGAAAACATGCGTGCGCAGCTGTATAGATACGAAAAAGTGTTTTGGTACAATTGGGTACATTTTGAATATGATGTAATGAAAAAGATAAGAAGGAGGAAAAAATGGATAGAAAAGGTAGAAAAACAGTTAGGATTGAATAATAGTAAAACGTAAACCATAACATGTTTAAAATTCTTTTTATAGATAAAGAAAATCCCGAATAAGAAAAAGAAAAACCTGGTACCAAAAGCATAAATATTAGAGTAAAACGTGTGAGTTGGCAACATCTGGAAACTTGGTAATGACGTCATCAAAACCAAGTTGGAATGAAGTGGAACACGCAAATTTCAGTCATTCTTTATTCTGATACCGATCTGAGTAGTAGTCTTTAGAGACTCGTATTTAATTGTGAAATCCTTTTTTTGATCTTGACCTGAGTGGTTGTCATTAATAGACTTATATTTATATTTTAATTAAAGTGTTAAGAAACTTAGGAAAATTACTGATTTTGACTATCAACTTGTGGAAATTTATTAAGGTAAAATATTGTTATTGTATATAATTTGATTAATAGGAAGCCATAACTGGAAACACAACGAGAGAACCAATTGGGACTGTTTTAAGCAAAGGCTTTAACTTGGGCATAGAGACATGCTGTATTTTAAGACTTAGTATAATTCAAGGAAATAGTGATATATTTTGAAACTCAGGTTTATTATTATAGAGTTAAAGTTTATATTTTTGAAACTCAGATTTATTATTATAGAGTTAGTTATATTTTGAAACTCAGATTTATTATTACAAAGTTAAGGTTTATATTTTCGAAACTCAGATTTATTATGATAGAGTTAGTTATATTTTGAAACTCAGGTTTATTATTATAAAGTTAAAGTTTATATTTTCGAAACTCAGATTTATTATTATAGAAATAGTTATATTTTTAAACTCAGGTTTATTATTATAAAGTTAAAGTTTATATTTTCGAAACTCAGATTTATTATTATAGAGTTAGTTATATTTTGAAACTCGGATTTATTATTACAAAGTTAAGGTTTATATTTTCGAAACTTAGATTTATTATGATAGAGTTAGTTATATTTTGAAACTTAGGTTTATTATTATAAAGTTAAAGTTTATATTTTCGAAACTCAGATTTATCATTATAGAGTTAGTTATATTTTGAAACTCAGATTTATTATTACAAGGTTAAAGTTTATATTTTCGAAACTTAGAGTTATTATTGTAGGGTTAAAGTAAGAGTTTTGAGAAACAGATTTATTATTAGAGAGTTAACAGCCTAGTTGAACTTTAACTGTTGATGTGCAACTTTCACTACAATATTTTGAAGTAGGATTTTATGTGAAATAGTTAGTAACTGGTTAACGTCATGATTGTTGAAACTTTAGTTGTCATTTGAATTATTACAACATTCTGACAATTTTAAGAATGAGTTGGGAACTTTGATTTTATTTTGGGAATTTCAACAATTGGTAAATTTAGTAACAGTTTTGAAACTTCGTTTTCAGTGGAAGCATTTCAACAATTTGGTAATTTTAGTAACAGTTTTGAAACTTAGTTTTCAGTGGAAGCATTTCAACAATTGGTAATTTTAGTAACAGTTTTAAAACTTAGTTTTCAGAGGAAGCATTTCAATAATTTGGTAATTTTAGTAACAGTTTTGAAACTTAGTTTTCAGTGGAAGCATTTCAACAATTTGGTAATTTTAGTAACAGTTTTGAAACTTTGATAGGATTTTAGATTTCAACAATTGGTAATTGTAGTAACAGTTTTGAAACTTAGTTTTCAGTGGAAGCATTTCAACAATTTGGTAATATTTAGTAGACATTTTGAAATTTTGATAGGATTTTAGAATAAATTTAATTTTCGTTTTCAGTGGAAATATTTAGTAAACATTTTGAAATTTTGATAGGATTTTAGAATAAATTTAATTTTCGTTTTCAGTGGAAATATTTAGTAAACATTTTGAAATTTTGATAGGATTTTAGGATAAATTTAATTTTCGTTTTCAGTGGAAATATTTAGTAAACATTTTGAAATTTTGATAGGATTTTAGAATAAATTTAATTTTCGTTTTCAGTGGAAATATTTAGTAAACATTTTGAAATTTTGATAGGATTTTAGAATAAATTTAATTTTCGTTTTTCAGTGGAAATATTTAGTAAACATTTTGAAATTTTGATAGGATTTTAGAATAAATTTAATTTTCGTTTTTAGTAAATATTTTAGTAAACATTTGAAATTTTGCATAGGATTTAGAATAAATTTATATTTCGTTTTCAGTGGAAATTATTTTAGTAAACATTTAAATTTTGATTAGGATTTATTAGAATAAATTAATTTTCCAAGTCGACAGCAAAAAAAAAAGCAAAGAGAACTGTCGGACATTTTTGATAGGATTTAGAAATAATTCGATTTTTCAGTGGAAATATTTAGTAAACATTTTGAAATTTTGATAGGATTTTAGAATAAATTTAATTTTCGTTGTCAGTGGAAATATTTAGTAAACATTTTGAAATTTTGATAGGATTTTAGAATAAATTAAATTTTCGTTTTTCAGTGGAAATATTTAGTAAACATTTTGAAATTTTGATAGGATTTTAGAATAAATTTAAATTTCGTTTTTCAGTGGAAATATTTCGTAAACATTTTAAAGTTTTGATAATTTTTAGAATAAAATTAAATTTGGTTTTTGAGTGGAAATCATTGAAACATTTACAAGGGGCTTGATTTGAGATTGGGATATATTTTGGTTACAGAAATTGACATAACTTAAACTAAACGTACTTTTATAACTACTGGATTTTTGAGTTTCATTTGGAATTCTGCATTCTGGATTATATAATTGCAGCGAGGTTCGGGTATTAACTTGACAGTTTAAGCTGTTATTTTTGATGAATTATTGTAATTGTATATAATTTCGTTTGATGAGCTTTTTTGTAAATAAAGAATTTGAACGCATGATAATTATTTCGTTTGTAAATCAAATTGATTTTCATATAACAGGTATTGAATACCTAGCTTATTTATGATATATATTGAATTTGTAAATAAAATTGATTTAGAAGTTGATTTTATTCATACTTGAAGACTTGAAGAAGATATGAAGGAATAAAAAGGTTGATTTCTGTATATGATCTAGTTGAAATAAATCTGAAATAAAAGATCTAACTACAAGAAAGATAATAGACAACAAAAGAGTTTATTAATAAAAATAGGTAAAAAGAATAATAGACAACAAAAGAGTTTATTGATTAAAACAGGTAACTTGATAAAATTAAATAAAGACGAACAGAATTTATTCAAGGGTAAGACATACGATAAGATCGACATTGGTTTTGTAAACACAACGCAATCTTTGTTAGCAGGAATAAAAGATTACACTATATGATCATCAAATTAAGTTATTTTTGGATTTTTCATTTTCTCACCAGAAGTTTTCTTTTGGTGGTGCAGTTGAATTATAAGGGCCATTACTGAAGGTTAAACCTGCACTACTACACCGGTCGGTTCCTAGTACTCGGTACGGATGAGAGAGGAGTACGCAAAAATCAAGACAGTTTGGAGAGGCAACAATATAAGGTACAGGGCTTGCCGGGGGGCGCCGCGCTTCCTTAGTACTCGTACGAGAGAGAGGAGTACGCAAAAATCAAGACAGTTTGGAGAGGCAACAATAAGGTACATGGATGGCAAATATGCGTCGACCTCAAAATGGTAAACATTTTGCTCGGTCAGCAAGCAGGTTTCACCAAATATCCCTGCTTCCTGTGCTATTGGGACAGCCGGGCTGCAAAGGATCACTGGACCAAAAGAGAATGGCCACCGAGGGAAACCTTGATGCCAGGTGACAGGAACATATTACGTGAACCACTTGTACAGAGAGAAAACATCATCTTACCTCCACTACACATAAAACTTGGTTTGATGAAACAATTTGTGAAGGCCCTGGACCATGATGGGGAATGCTTCCGCTATATATGCTCAACGGTTTTTCCTAGTCTGAGTGACTAGAAGAAAAAAGCTGGGATATTGATGGCCACAAATACGGACACTCTCTCCGTGATCTGCCTTTGCTACAACAATGACTGTGTTTGAGGCAAGAGCGTGGAATGCTTTTTCAGATGTAGCGCAGAATTTTCTGGGGAACAGGAAAGCCGAGAACTACTGCTAGACAGTTTCATTTCTCATGAGTAGAATGAGTATAAAGCTGCACTACTTACATTCTCACCTAAAGAAAATTTCCGGATAGCCTAGGCGATGTTAGTGATGAGCAGGGTGAACGCTTCCATCAAGATCTAAAAGTTCATGGAAGGACGTTACCAGGGCAAGTGGGATATCAATATGATGGCCGACTATTGTTGGAGCTTGATGAGGGATATTCCAGACGCTATGCACAGTAGATAGTCTACGAAGAGAAAGTTACTACCATCGTAGGTATGCTTTACATTAACATAAACCCATCCTTCTATACATCATTGTTGTCCCATATTTACTCTTTATTCATGCTTGTATAATTGTTTAAACATATATCTATCAAAGACATGTATCACATCATTGCGATTTGATTTATTTATTTATCAAACTATCCAATATATATATATATATATATTATATATAATATATATATATATATATATATATAGTATATATATAATATATATATAAAATATATATATATATTATAATATATATATATAATATATATATAAAATATAGTTATATATATTATATATATGTATATTATATATTATATATATATATAGTATATATATATATATATATGTATTTAAATCTGTGTCATGTTCTATAAAATTACATATATATCATATACTATTTTTAAATTTCCAAACACTATGATATACCTAATTACCCGTAGGGAGTGTCGTATATAAGTAATACACTAATATATATATAATATATATATATCCCAATAATTGTGATAGACCCCTGAAAAAGGTAAAAATCATAAAATTTTACAATCTGTGTTACACACATATCTTCACAAAATGCGATGTGATATGCAAAAACCGATTACATATTTTGGAATCAGCACGAGTCAATAATCAATGGTGAAGCTGCACCGGTCCTCCAGAAATTGTCGGGCAACCAAAGCGACGTCGATAGATATGTAATAAAACAAAAGTAAATAACTTATTTCTTACCTATAGCAAACATTCACATATTATTAAAATAATTAAATGAAAATGAAAAGTTTCGTAGGTAAAGATATTAAACTAAACTTCATTTGTAATAAGCTCTTAAGGTTAAAATGACAACATTAGCAGTTCTCTCCATTTTCAGGGATAACCTATTTTTTGTGGCTTTCATAAATATTTCTCCTGTTCTAAATATTCTTTCACTTTTGACTGATGGCGGTGAGGTATTATATTGCTAGTTTTTTCAAATTCATAAAAAACTATTTCCAGGTTTTCCACCAATTGAAGGGATATCATTGTCTTCACTGGTCAATAGGTAAGCCTATATATATTTGTTTATTTCTTGATGTAATTCCGTATGTAGCCTTTTACTTTTATGTACAATAATCACGTCGTCAGAAGAATGGAACTTTTTTTTCACTCTCACTTTCTTTTCTGAATGACGATTTTCATGCCACAATTTCTAAAACATCATTAAAGAAGTGAAAATGGAAACTTCAGCTTCACTTTCCCCACTACGTGAATTATCGTCAGCAGGAGAGTCGATAGCTAAATTTTCATGCATTTCTTTCCATAGCCTCACACGCAATCCATTATTTTTTACTGATTCATCTGATTCATTTTGAAAAATTAGCTTGAATCGAATCGCAGATTTAAGAAAGTAGCTACACACAAAGATTTATTACACAGAAACTTAGATAGTCTTTTTTCTACTGATTCTTAAGCTCTTCAAACGAGTGTAATTATTCACTGCAGCTTTTGCTTTTAATTGCCTTATTTAAAAATAGGATTTATTGCTAAAATGGAAGGATCACTTGGCGCGACTGTTACTCACGGTTTAATGCTTCTGTTCTTATAGGATGAGTGCTTGTCAAATGCTCATCTTAATGGAATAAAATTTGCAATTAAATCAGTAAACATCTCTGATTGCGTCGAGCACCGTCTATGTGGATAGGGGAACTTTTTGTCAAACAATTTCTTTTAAGCATATCATAAATTCTGTTCCAGCGTGTAGAAACGTCTTGAATTAATTTATGCTGTTTGACATTCAGCTGCATCTGTAAAGATTTAA
>JABUQX010109625.1:0-7500 GCA_015478945.1 Trachelipus rathkii
CGTGTGTAGAGTGTGTTCTAAATAATAACAATAGGCATGGTAAATAACACTAAGTATAATAAAAAATAATAAAAAATAAAATAATAAAAATAATATAAAAAATAATAATAAAAATAAATAAAAATAATAATAAAAATAAATAAAAAATATTAAAACAAAATAAAAAACATAATGTTAATAAATATGAGTTAAAGCAGTAAGCAGAAAGTTAAAACAGTAAAGCAGAAAGTTAAAGCAGTAAAACATAAGTTAAAGCAGTAAAACATGAGTTAAAGCAGTAAAACATGAGTTAAAGCAGTAAAGCAGTAAAACAAAAGCATAATAATCCCCCTAGGTGTTAGGTAACACCTCTATTGATTTACTGATTTACTGCTTAAGGTATGTAATGTTAATGAATATGTGAGTTAAAACAGTAAAACATACTGAGTTAAAGCAGTAAAACATGAGTTAAAGCAGTAAAACATGAGAGTTAAAGCAGTAAAATAGTAAAACAAAAGCATACTAATCCCCCTAGGTGTTAGGTAACACCTCTATTTGATTTACTGATTTACTGCTTTAAGATATGTAATTTTAATAAATATGTGAGTTAAAGCAGTAAAACATATGAGTTAAAGCAGTAAAACATGAGTTAAAAAGCAGTAAAGCAGTAAAAAAACAAAAGCATACTAATCCCCTAGGTGTTAGGTAACACCAGTTTGATTACTGGTTTACTGCTTTAAGGTCTGTAAAGTATATGTTTTTAATAAAATTTCGTACAGTTGTAGTAAAATAAAATGATTATATATCAGACACTCTGGATTTTTTTTTCTTCCTTTCTCATTCCTCATTCTTTTTCATTATTTATATTGGCATAACTTCTTAAATAGATTTCTAATTTTTAATGTTATTGGTCAGCTTTTCCAGGTTTTAGAGTGTAACTACATGGCCTCAGTACTCGACTCATCAATTGTGAATTAGTCGCTGATGGAGCTTTACCCCCAAACGCTCCTCTGGATACCGTTCCCTGATACATGACTCATTTTTATTTTAAGTAAGGTGTATATATATATATATATATATATATATATATATATATATATATATATATATATATATATATATATATATATGTATATATATATATATATATGTGTGTGTGTGTGTGTGTGTAGGTGTAGGTGTGAGCTACGGCTGGTATATGTATCAAGGGTGGATGTATGTGTCTAGGTATAGGTGTGAGCGTAAGTGCCTATGGGTAGGTGTATGTGTGTATAAAAAGCCTAGCGTATGTGTGTGTGTGTATAAATAGCCTAGCGGGTGTGCGTGTGTGCATAAGTGTCATAGTGTGTGTAGACGTGGGTGTAGGTGTGAGCTAGGGTTGGTGTATGTATCCATGGCAGGGTCGGTAAGGGTGGGTGTGTGTATATAGGGTGGGTGTATGTGTCTAGGCATGTGTGTGTGTAGGTGCAGATGTGAGTGTAAGTGTCTATGGGTGGGTGTATGTGTGTGTGTGTATAAGTATCCTAGCGGGTGTGTGTGTGTAAGTAGCGTAACGGGTGTGTGTGTGTGTGCGTATGTGGGAGTGTGTAATGTATGTATGTATATATGTGTGTGTGTGTATGTATGATAGAGATTTTTCTCTCTCTCTCTCTCTTTGTATATATATATATATATATATATATATATATATATATATATATATATATATATATATATATATATATATATATATATATATATATATATATATATATATATATATATATATATATATATATATATATATATATATATATATATATATATAAATTGCATATATATAAAATGCAAAATCGAGATGCGCTTTTTCTATACTTTTAATATGGAAATAGCTATTTCCAAATTTTTGATATGTATAAAAATGATTTATATATAAGTAACATTTGTTTATATATTAAAGGGCATTCAGACGGAGCCCAATTAGTTAAGTCCTATACACTTCCTTAAGAGGCTACGGGTCGAGTTCCAGTTCTGTCAGTGACATGGTATAGGTCACATTTTTTAAATTCCCACAATTCCTTTGTTCATTCTTGTGGGTGGGATGATTCGCATCAGAAGATAGAAGATGAGATGCGCGTGCGCATGATGCGTATATGTATGCGCAAACGCATGGTACACATACATGACTAAGTAGTAGTATAAAATGACATGTGGCGACCATTCCTTAAAGAGGGCCCAAGGGGTTCAGGATACCTGTGAAACCTTCAGAAGAGTACAAGAGCAGCTATAATATATATATATATATATATATATATACTTTTTTAATATATATATATATATACTATATATATATATATATACTATAATAATATATATATATATATATATATATATATATATATATATATATATATATATATATATTTATATATATATATTCTGCCCTAAATGTATGTATATATAATATATATATATATATATATATATATATATATATATATATATATATATATATATATATATATATATATATATATATATATATATATATATATATATATATATATATTATATATATATATATATATATATATATAATATATATATATATATATATATATATATATATATCTATATATATATATATATATATATATATATATATATATATATATATATATATATATATATATATATATATATATATATATATATTTATATATATATATATATATATATAAATATAAATATATATATATATATATTTATATATATATATATATATATATATATATATATATATATATATATATATATATATATATATATATATATATATATATATATATATATATATATATACATTAAAAAAAAATATATAGATATATATATATATATATATATATGTAATATATATATATTCTATCTCTCTATATATATATATATATATATACTATACATATCACTTCTTTTTATATATATATATATATATATATATATATATAGTGAAGTGTTTTTTGAAAATAGATTCAATGAAAACTATGGTATAGGGGATTGGGAAGACCTCCTTGGAGAGCACAGACAGATAAAGCAGTCACGGTGAGTGGAACGGGTATAGAGATACGGTGAATGGAACGGGGTAGGAGGGACGGACTGGGATGATGAGGGTGTGTGTGTATAAGGGTGAGTGTATGTGTCTATGGATGCATTCGTGGATATTAAAATACATTCATGAGTTATAGAAAAACGAGGATGCGAAACAGCGAAAAAAACGGTCCGGCAAGGTGCAGTGCGGAGCGGTGCGGTGCGGTACCGCATGTTGCGGCGCGCAGTTCCGCAGTCCTTTCAATTACTGTTTCGCGTTGAGTGAACTCGAAACGCCCCCCACCCTTAAGGGGGGGAAATCCGCGAAAAAAAAAAAAATAAATAAAAAAAAAAATAAAATAAATAAAATCTAAAAAATAAAAAAAAAAAAAATAAATAAAATCTAAAAAAAAAAAAAAAAAAATTTGAAAGATATCAATCGTTACAAGAAACGTAAATTTGAGTATCCGGATTTGGAATCAGCAAGGCGACCTGTACCACACTCCGACGATGTCCCCATCCCAGTGTTCACTACACTCCCAGACCTAGCATTGTCTGATGAAGAAGATATCCAGGATTTGGTGTGCACACGTGCAGATAGTGGTAGTGAATATGAAGAAAGTACTTCTACACAGCAACAGTTCTCCCAGGAAGAGATCAATGATTTAGTACGAGAGTTAAGTCTCTCCAAGCAAGATTCTGAGCTTTTAGCATCTAGACTAAGTGAAAAGAACTGTCTCAAGGCCGAATGTAAAATAACTTTTTTCGGACAAGAGAGGTAGTACTTCTTCCATATTTCATTGAAGAAGAAGACCTAGTATACTGTAGGAACATCCCTGGACTCCTACTCCAAATGGGGTTACCTAAATACTGACCAGAAGATTGGCGATTGTTTATGGATAGTTCAACGAGAAGCTTGAAGTGTGTTTTATTGTACAATGGCAATAGTTATGCATCGATTCCAATAGGTCACTCAACAAAACTGAAAGAGGAATATGAAAATATAAGAATGATCTTGCAGAAGCTTAGATATAATGAACACCAGTGGTCTATATGCGTTGATTTGAAGATGGTCAACATCTTACTTGGGCAGCAAAGCGGATATACTAAGTACCCTTGTTTCATATGCTTGTGGGATAGTAGGGCTAAAGAAGACCACTGGGAAAAAGTTGTATGGCCTGCTAGGGAAAATATGACTGTAGGTGCATCAAATATCATTAACGAACCACTGGTTGACAGGGGAAAAATTATTTTCCCACCACTCCACATCAAACTAGGACTGATGAAGCAATTTGTTAGGGCCCTAGACAAAGATGGTGAATGTTTCAAATATATTTGCAGATTTTTTTCCAGGGTTGAGTATGGAGAAACTCAAAGCTGGAATCTTTAGCGGCCCTCAAATTCGCCAAATCATCAAGGATGACAATTTCATAAATTCCATGACTGATATTGAAGCATCTGCCTGGAAAGGTTTTGTCTTGGTTGTTCAGAACTTTTTGGGCAACCATAAATCTGCCAACTATGTAGAACTCGTACAGAAAATGCTTTCAGACTTCAAAAATTTGAATGCTAATATGAGCATAAAAGTTCACTTTCTACATAGTCACTTAGATTGGTTTCCGGATAATCTAGGATGTTATAGTGAGGAACAAGGGGAGAGGTTCCATCAAGATATCAAGGTGATGGAAGAAAGATACCAAGGAAGATGGGATACACACATGATGGCAGACTATTGTTGGAGCCTTCAACGTGATTGTCCACATTCTGCACACAGAAGACAATCATATAGACAGCGATTTGTAATGCATTAATTGTGATTTCATTGTACTGAATTGAATGTTTTGACCTATTAGCATTTTATGTACTTACTCATTAACAATTTGATATATATCTTTCGTGTTTTTTTTTTTGTGAATTACGTTACAACCTAACATAAATTGTTGTTATTAATGTATTTTTGTGACCACCCTGTATCTCAAAAACTAGAGCCAATCTAGGAAAACGGAGGTCATATTCGGAATCAGGGCAACAAGTTACCTATAAAATGACCTTCAAATGTTTTGCCGCAAAATCTTTGTTGGCCAGTGAATTATTAGAGCATATTAAAACCTAATTATTTAGCAAAGCATGTTAAAGTTTTCGAGCTAATTAAAATAATAAAAAAATTAAATATAGTAAACAAAGTTGAAGGTTCAGAATCAATAGAATTTTGCTTTCACTTTTTTTTTATTGTCAATTATATATAAATGAGAAGGAAGACGTTAGTGAGAGGTTGTTAGTCGTTTTTCCTTTTCATTTTATTTTCACGTATAGAGTACTTATAAGTTATCGAGGAAATAGACGATAAAAGGTTGTTTTTCTTCCTATTTGTCACTTCATATTTTATTAACGACATTTTCCTATTAGAAAGCCTATTACAAAGTAAATTATATAAGATAGAAAGCCTATGAAGCCTAGAAAGCATATATTGTATTTTTTAGAGACTATAAGAGCAAAATAAAGGCTTTCGAGATCAAGCGAGACAATTATTACAAATAGAAAGCTTATCAATGTAACTAACTGAAATTTATTTATTAGAGCTTACTGAAGCCTATTCAAATATAGAGTAGTATAGTTTCCTATTATAATGTAACTAGAAGTAGGTTAAAACGGTCCTATGTAGTTAGAAGTTTAAATATTCTTATTAGAAGGAATATAGAATAGACCCTGATCATAACTAGCAATAGATCTTCACAATTCAATTTTGACAATCTCTTCCATGTTAGGTTAGACATCTGATAGATTTTAGGTTTATTGCTTTCTTTATGATGTCAATCTTTTTTCCTTAAAGAGATTAAACTCTCAAAATTATTCGAGACAACTTTCCATTATACAAGTTATATATATATATATATATATATATATATATATATATATATATATATATATATATATATATATATATATATATATATATATATATATATATATATATATATATTAAGCCGGGTTGAAAACATACAAAAGTTGTAGTGCAGATTTGAAACAACTTTATTTTGGTGCTCACTTCAGATACAAACTGAAATGTGTTAAAAGTAAGTTCTTCAAGATTTGTTTTCATACCCCAACTTTACCTTGAATCTTTTTATTTAAAAACAAAAATATATATATAGCCAGATATACAGTATAGCTTAAATATCCTTACATTCTTACATGCTAAACAACCTGCATAGTACAAAATCTCATAGAAAATCAGATTTTGTCTGTACTGAAGGTATTTCGATTCGAGAATGTTTGGTTTGTAGTATTGCACCATGTCGAGAAGTATGACCAACGACCCTACTAGAAACAGCGGAAACATCTTTGACATTTCTTTCAACATCGACCGAATGACACGGATACTTTGGTAGGAGAATTTGTTGATTACTAACCAAAATATCATCACTAATATCATCAAGAAGAGGTGGGGGGTGATAGGAGTACTCCCCCAGTCTATCAGTTCCATGTAGGAAGTGGCGTTGAGATTGACGTTTAGCTGCCTTTTATCAAAGCAGCGAACTTGCACATTGGTGGAGGAAATTTTCTTTCTTGCTTGAAGAATTTGTTGACATGAAAATCTTCTTATTGTTTCCCGTTCATCTGCAACACCAGCTAGCAACAAGTTTTCTGGATGACAAAAATAGGAGTTGTTTAGGAGCACTGGAGAAATGATGTTCTGATCCTCAGGAGAAAGTTTTTGATACTGTGATACCATAAAGTGAAAATTCTTTGCACCATCTTGACAGAAGGGATGGGAGCGGATATAGAACCATATGGGGGCATAGAAGTTCAGTACGAATCGTACCAAACGCCTCAGATCATCAGATGCGGATTCTGTTGAAACGTACAATCGAAGCAGTCTGTTAGCTTTAGTTAGCCACCTTGCATGGCTTAAGGCACCCGGCTGTGCAGTTTTCAAATACCGCATATTATTATGATCTGCATTTTGTACCCCTTGCTGAATTAATAAACAGATTTTTAGTAAATACAGCTGGTCAGAACTTAGATCTTTCGTAACTGTTTCAGGAACATCAACTACAGAGCCTGGAATTGGTTGAAAATTAATGATGGGTTTGGTCTGAGGATCAAATGAGAGCAGTTTGGTTATAGGTCCTTCATGTGACGATGGGCCAGTTGTCTTCCCATCAACAACACTAAATAACTTCCTGAGTGGCAGTTCATTAAAATGCAACATGCATATGAGCCATTGAAGTGGTCTTTTAAGATGTAACTCCAACAGTGTGATTATTCCATTCTTGTTACCCGTATTCACAGGAGTTCCATCGCAAATCACTGCTCTTAAAGTCTCTGTAGATCTTGTTCGTTCAATAATACCCAGAATTTCATTAAATACATCTCGAGATCTTCCTGAGTTAGGACTAACGTGATCGATGTAACATGCATCTGGAAATGACACTAGCACGTAATGTTCTTCTCTAA
>JABUQX010109625.1:12500-24449 GCA_015478945.1 Trachelipus rathkii
TAATAATAAATTTAATATATGTATATGTATGTATGTATGTAATAATAATATCTATATGTATATATATATATATATATATATAAATTCTATATGCTTCTATATATATATATATATATATATATATATATATATATACATATATATACATTATATATATATATATATATATATATATATATATATATATATATATATATATATATATATATATATATATATATATATATATATATATATATATATTACTCTTTATAGCAAATTCCTGTCTTTTAATGTTGACGAAATGTATTTTTTTGATTCATTCTTTTAGTTTGATTTAAATACGTTCCATTTTATACAAGTTCGGTAATTTTTTATCATATCTTACTATACCCAATACATCAATGCTGATTTTGGCATATTTTTATGTTGCTTTTGCAAATAAATGGACATGTCATATCGTTATTCATTCCTAGTTCTGGTTTTACCCACAAACTTATTGCTTTTCGTATTTTTTACACATTCTTTTTTATATTGTTGCTGATTAGTCTAACTGTTACTTACACAGATGTGTTAGCCGATACATTGTACCGATATTTGCCGATAAATGTACTGATTTATTGAATTTCTCTGTCAATTTCCAATGCTGCTTTCTTCCCATTTTTCGATCAATTTCAAATTTTTATAACTATGCGATGTGCAAAACATCATTTTATTTTTGTTTATCAATACACAATTTCCCCAAATTTTGGTATACCAATATTTGCGAATTCTTTGCTGATTTATTTACCTATTTCATAGTAAGGTATGTTTTACATAGCTATATTTTGAAAAATTTCAAGAAAAAAAAAATTAACACACTTTCAATTCCCGATTTTATTTTTTGTTGTTATTTATTTTGCTGGATTTTTTATTTTTTCCCCGATATTTGCTGTTAGGAGGACACCCTAGCATGAAATTTCAAAAATAATTTCCAAATTATTTTAATTAAAACTTCTGATTTTACTTCCAGAAGACATCACTATCTTAATTAAACAGTAGATGTTGTAATATTTTTGCAAAAATATTATTTACATATTTTCCTACATATCTTCAAATAATAACAGGAATTATGTTAAAAACATAGTTCATTGTTATTATTATTAATTAAATTATTTCCTTTTTTTTAAAGAGGGTTGAATTTGATTATATGATCAACAATAGCTATTCACTACAAGCTAAGAATTTTCAGAATTTTCTAATTCAATAGTTAAACATTCACCACTAATCAGCTAGAAAAGTCCGATTTTAATTTTATTAAGAGTTTCCTCAGTTTAAAAAGCACCAAACCAAGAAAAGATATATTAATAATATATTTTAAAGCGATATAATTTTTATTCTCATTCCAAATTGAAATTTAGGCAGGAAAAAAGTGAAAATGAGATTTTTTTTTTTTAAATATCAGTTTACTCAGTCTCTCCTAGGTAATTGTAAGATATTCTATATAATTGTATGGCATTGTTTTGTACTAACTAACCCTATAAAATTTAATTAGAGCAATTAGAATGTTCTAGATAAGATATTTCTTGCTTATCAGATGTTTGAATATCAGAATCGAAATTATCAGATTTTTGAATTCTTTTAATTTTAAATTGCTAATACCTTTTTTACATAATTTCCTGTACAAGCTAATATCTTAAATCATTTTATTCCATATAACCTACCATTGACAAATATATTAAAAATTTTTATATATATATATATTTTTTTTAATTTAGGCAAATTTTTATTTAAAATTTTTCTTTACCCCAAATTTAAAATTCTTCATTATTACTATTACTACTACTACGACTACTATGTAATAAAAATATTACTATTATTAATAACTAGTATCATCAAAATAGAAATATAATTATTATTAATAACTAGTATCATCCCAACCAATTCTATTACATAGAAATTATAAATCTTTATGTTTGATTACATGATTTATTCCCAATATTCCCATAAACAACGATTATTCTTATTATGATTACGATTTGTTTTTATTTTGATTTTATTTATGAATATAATCCTTAATCCGATTTATTACATTCTGCATACTTTTATTTCGTGTATTTTTTATCAAGATATCATTAATAGATCATATTATTATTATTGTATTTAACTAACTGCTTTGTGTGAAACATTTTATGATGTTCCTTTTGCATGTTAAAAAAATACAACTTTCCTAGAATCTTTTTATAGGATAGCAAGTATTTACTATATTATCATTGTTGTTTGAAATATTTTCTTCTCTCTAACAATACTAATATGTCCAATAAATCATGTTTTGATTTGTATTTTTAAGCTTGTGTAAATAAAGCAAAACATGGTAATTATTAAGTGAGTGAGTTTTAATTTTAGCTAATGAAATTATGTCTAAAAGCTCACTTATTATGGTACTAATAGTACACCGAGCATACTAAATGTCTAATTGTACTGATTTACTAATTACTAACTATTGTTATATATATATATATATATATATATATATATATATATATATATATATATATATATATATATATATATATATATATATATATATATATATATATATATATATATATATATATATATATATATATATATATATATATATATATATATATATATATATATATATATATATATATATATATATATATATATATATATATATATATATATATATATATATATATATATATATATATATACTTTAAGAGTTTGAAACTATTTTTGATTTTATATACTAACTTTAAAAGTTAAAAGTTATAAAGCTTGTAAATTAATATTAAGTATGTCTAGTTTTTTTTTTTTTAGCATGAGTAGCTTCCTGAAGTTCATGCTATGTTTATTTTATGAATTAAGGAATGTATGAAACTTGTTAATTGCTAGTTAAACCATTCTAATTAATCCTTAAATTTAAGTGTAGATTTATTTCAAAATAAGTTATTGAATTCTTTTTGAAGATTTATTGTTGATTTCCGAAAATGGACAACTCTCACACCACATACAAAAATATTGTATTCCAGACCAGTCACGTACATCTTATTACTCAACCATCTTACTAAGGCATATTACAAGCATCATAAAAACTAGTTTTCACATTCGACTTCATTTCTTTTTTCTTTTTCTCTTTTTTAAATATTCTCAAGTGAATTTTAGTATCTAAATGGAAAATTTGTTTTAAATTTTCCTAAGGAAGTGCATTTATATATAGAATTAAGTTTTCTTATTTTTATTATATATTAATATTTATTTTATTGAAGTACTAGCTCGATGACTTCAATTTCCTTTTCAATTTAGCTTTTAATTTTAGGTGAGTGATTTATTTAATATTTTATTCATGTCAAATGATCCATATTGTGGAAAAGACTTGTAGTGGAGAATTTAAATTTTCACTTGGTTTAATTTTATTTTTATTGTTTTTATTTTTATTTTTAATTTTAATTTATATTTATATTTTATTTTCTTAAATTTTATTTGTATCTTATATAACCAATTAACACTAATTACCTGTATCAAAAAAATATTATGATTAATATTTAATTTAAATTTATAAACGAATTCATGTTAGCTTTAACTTTTCTATAGGACTATTCATACAATGAAAAATTAATGTCAATAAACTTCCTCTTAGAGACAGGCAAACATTTTCTTAGCTCATTTTGAGAGCAAGTCCAAGAGCTCAAAATTAAAGAAAGGTATATAAGAGAAACATGTAGTTGATGTTACTTTTAATATAATGTATATTTATATAGAATAAAGATAGTTAGATAATAAGTAATCTTCCCCTTAATATATTAATATATAATAACAAAAGAGTGAAATCATATATATATATATATAAATATATATATTTTGTTTTAACTAACATTTAACTTACAGATCTTAAAAAATTCATGTTTATTATAGGATGGTGTGCAAAAAACAGAACAAATATATAGCAAAAAAAATTTAAAAAAAAAAAATAAAAATAGAAAAAAATTAAAATTCAATAAAAATATGTTACATCGTCTTATTTGGCTCTTTTTTTTGATTCACAATAAAAGGTCCTTCAAATCGTTTGAACCCTAACTCAGATATTATACTATAATTTTATTATTATAATTTAATTAATATATACTAATAAATGACTTAATTAAACTAAATAATAATATTTACTAAACTTATTCTTAATTAGGTAATATTAGGATTATTTACATAATTTTATAAAAATAATAATAAAAAAGAATTTTTGTGTCTAAAAAAATAAAAAAAAAAATCCCCAAATCCCTGTTTTAGAGTATTAAAGCTACTGGTTCGAGTGGAAAAATATTGTTTCATATTTAAAGTTTTCGAAACTATATAGTCCGTTATTTTTATCAGATATTTGATCACATATATGAATTTTTATATTTTTTTTATGCAATAATCATAACTGAGTTAGATGACAAATCAGTTACTGAATTTTTTTAATTAAAACATTTGAAACAAGTAGAAAAGTTCCGGTTAGTTTTCCGGCTGGATCCCCCCCAACCCAAGTTAGATCCGGCGGAACTGGTTCCCGGTACATCCTAATATATATATATATATATATATATATATATATATATATATAATATATATATATATATATATTATATATATATATATAATACTATATAATATATTTGAAAAATTTTAAAAAACAAAAGAATAGTATTGTTGATCTTTATTTACCTATTAGTTTTCATATATGTTGTTGTGCTTAGTTTATAAATTTGAGATAATAGCACACTAGATTTTGACATACCGAGATTTTGACATACCGATATTAGACGTTCATTGAAATATTGATGTTGAAAGAGTTGGATCGTTCCAATTGTCCAGTTAACCCAGATCAGATCAATAGCTGTTCCAGTTTCCAGAGATCGTAATAGTGTCTGGTGTGGAAGTTACACACAATTCTGCCATCTGTTAATTAAGAAAGAAAAAAACCCACTCGAAAAGCTGGGTTTTAAGGGTCCGTAAACCGTTTAATTAAGTATAATTTCATAAATTAATAATTTAGAACAATATAGTAACATGTAACTTTTTCCACCAGGGTTTTTTTTTTCCCCCCCGTTTTTTTTTGTCTGGTTCGTTTGCTGCTTTTACTGGTTTTGGTTACTTGCTGCCCCAATAAATATCGATGTATCGATAGGTTGAAACGCATTTCGACCGTCATTCTTCATCCCTACACGAACTAATTTTTATATATCCCTGGCCTAGGCTAAGCTAGATATAAGCTTGTTCAAACTTTTAACTTGTTTTAAAGATATTAGTTTATTTCTTTTTAGGCTTTAGCAATACTTAAACTAGTTGTTAAAAAATTTTAACTTGTTTTAAAGATATTAGTTTATTTCTTTTTAGGCTTTAAAACAATATTTAACAGTATTTGTAAATTGTAGGTACAAGGTAGTTAAAAGTTAATAATAATTTAAAGTATGTATGCTCTGGTGATAACTGTGGGACATGTGAGAGGTGAATATGTTGAATAACTGCCCTCTTGTGTTGGTGAATTGCAGAGTAATGTGTTGCTAAGGCCAAAGATTGCAAGACTGAGTGAAGATATGGATGGATTGAAAGAAGAAGAATTTGAGTTGAGAAAGGAGGGGAAAGTTCAAGAAAAAGTTAGTAGGGATGTCGGGCGAGGAGGGAGCGGGATATAGGGGGTAGACAGGAATAGTGATTCACCTAGGCAAGGAAGATGAGGGGGAAAAGGATAAAGTAGTTGAAAATAGGTTTGCAGAGAATGGAGAGTTGTAGAAATAGAAATAAAAGATTTAAAGATGAGGATCTCGAAGGTCAATCAGCCTGTGAAGTCAGTCAACAGGTTCGACTGTCTTCCAGATGGGGAGGGATCAGAGAGTGCCAATGGTAATGTGGAGTTTTTTCTAAAGGGAAGACTGATAAATTGCTAATTGGAGACTCTATGATACGAAACCTAGATAGGACTTTTCAAAAGAATAAAAAGAAACGATTGAGAGTATGGTATCCAGGTGCCAGAGTGAGTGATATCGTGGGATAGGATAGATAGAGAGATTGCTTCTAGGGGGGGTGGGGGGGGGTGTTGGGGGGGGGGTTGATTCAGATGTGATGTGCATGTGGGTACAATGATTAGGACAATAGACGCGTCAGAAGAATTAATAGCTGATTATAGGAGATTGATTCAGAAGATGAAAGCTAGTGGAGAAGGTGCATGATTTTCTGAGATTTTACCTAGGTTAGTGCAGGTCAGGAATGGGGAAGTAGGGTTTAGGTGTAAATGAAGGATTAGAATTTATGTTTTTCAGAATATAGGTTTTTGGATTGTGGAGAGAATTTTCTGGATAAAGATCTTTTGGCAGCAGATGGAGTTCACTTAAGTCGTAAAGGTGTTGGCTTTTCAGCCACAGTTTGGAGACTTGTTTTAGCAGAACAAAAAAACTAGGTGTAAAGTTGGGGGTGATGGGCTAATCTAAATACGAATAATAGCAATGGTAAGGTAATAGTGGTGATATAAATGAACTAGTGTTACAGGCTCAATTAAGGATGATAGCAATAAATATAGCCAGCATTTCGAATATAAAATGCTTTACACAAATGCTCATAGCCTTATAAATAAAAAAGATGAGCTGAATTAGTCACACCATAAATGAAAATCTTGACATTATTTGCATAACTGAGGCATGGGTTAAATGAAGAATTATATGGAGACTCCGTCCAGGAATATGAAATAGACGGATATCACTTTATTTATATCCAGCGTAGAGGAAAGAAGAGTGGGCGTGTGGCGCTTTATATTAAAGCAAATCCAATCTGTATTAATGACTGACTTTAAAACTAATCAATGATATTGAATCAGTATGGGTAGATATCCTTATGTTAATAAATCATATAGAATAGGGGCATATTTTATAGACCTCCTGGCCAGAGTCACGAATTAGACTCAGAAATTGTAAAGAAAATTGAGACAGCATGCCCACAGTAAGAAAAAGGTATAGTCATGATGGGTGATTTTAATTTTTTCCTGGCATTAAATTGGATTCCTTGTCTAATACAGACCATAGTAGTGTCATATTTATAAACATTATTCAGTAGATAACTTTTGGAGCCAGATGGTCCATGAACCCACAAGACACGATGCACTATGAGACTTAATATTAACTAACGATGAAAGTAATGGTGGTGAGGTTTAGAGGTTGAGGAGAATTTAGGCCTTAGTGAGCATAATATAATTAGATTTAATATGAATGTGATATCTGGGCCGCAAATTGCAAGTTAATAAGGAAAGGATCTTAAATTTCCGAAATGGTGATTTTTACCAAATTAGGGGACATGCTTAGTATAACTGACTGGGGAAAAGAGTTTAAAGACCAAACTGTTTTATCATGTGGGAACATTTTAAGCAAATTTTTTAATGAACTGAGTCAGTATGTTTAAAGATAAACCCATTAGGGTGGTGAAGAGAAAACTTGTTTGGTTGAATAGAGAGATAAGAGAGAAAAATTAATGAAAAAGCGAAGATGTTTTTAAAATATTCAAGGTAGTAATAGGGAAGATAAATTTAGAAAATTATAGGAAAAAATAAAAAACGAACTTAACCAGTTAATAAGGAAGGCAAAGAGAGAGGCAGAAATTAATTAGCAAGGAATAGAATAACCCAAAAAAGTTTTTTAGCTTTTAAATTTTAAGTAAGAATAGGACAATTATCGCTAAAATATTGATGAAAATTTTAGTGAGTTCAGATAAGGAGTTGGTCAACATTTCAATGCTTATTTGCTTCAGTGTTTACAGAAGGAAAGATTAGATAATAGTTTGGAGACTTAAAGTTCTTGTATGAATGTAACAAATAGGCTTACAGAATTTAATTTGATGTAAAGATATTAAACTTTATTTTAGACCATATTGATCCAGGTAAAGCTGCAAGGCCTGTGCAGTATATGGTAGAATTCTGAAAGAGGTAGTATCAGCATTGCAAAGGCACTGTATTTGATTTTTAAGCGATCTATAACATTTGGTGAGGTACCAGATGACTGGAAAATGGCATATGTTGTGCCTATTTATAAGAAAGGTAGTAAGGAAGATTTGGGGAAATTATAGGCCAGTTAGCTTTAACATCTCTGGTTGTAAAGGTTCTGGAAAAGTTACATGAAAGGGTAATATAGAGGAAATATTTAGAAGATAAAAGGTAATTGTATGACTTCCCAGCACAGTTTTCAGAAAGGGTAGGTCTGTCAGACAACCTTTTAGAATTTTATGGAAATATATATAATTGCATTGACTGAGGAGAATCCAGTTGATATTTGTATATTTAGACTTTAGTAAAGCTTTTGATTAAGGTTCCCCACACAAGGCTGATGAAAGTTATTGCAATGTGTATAAGGTGGGAGTGGTACATGGTTGGATTAAGAGTGGTTGCGAAATAGAAAACAGTTGGGGGGGGGGGGTGGGGTAGAACTAATGGGAATAAATCATCAATGGAAATAGTGAAGAGTGGTGTCCAAAAACAGGGTTTCAGTGCTGGGGCCACTATATTATTGTTCTCATATATATAAATGATTTAGCCAGGGACTTAAATGCAAGGTTTCCTAAGTTTGCAGATGAATACTAAAGTGGCCACCTCAGTTAGGAAATAGTGAAGGATGTATAAAGAAAGATTCAAAAATGGATCTTGATAAACTTCTGGTGGGCAGATAAGTGGCAAATGAATTTTAAATAGTAAAAAGGGTAAGGTTCTTCACCTAGGTTAGTTAAAGAGTTTTTAAACTACGATATGAAATGGGGATTGGCTTGAGTCTGTGGACGAAGAAAAAGAGATTTAGGTGTGAGTATAAGCAGTAATTTGAAAGTAGCTAATAGTGTTTGGAAGCAGAAATAAAGCTAATAAAGATGCTGGGCAATAATAAATCGCAATGTTGTTTTACAAGAAGCAAGGAAGTAATATAAAGGTAAACTGTATAATAGCTTGTTAAGCCCAGTAATAGAGTATTGTGCGACAAGTTTTGGGCCCTTATTTAAAGAAAGAAACCTTAGATATGCTAGAGAGAGTGCAATGTAGACCAACAAGCAATGATTTCTGGTTGAGGGTAGAGCTAGAGGAGAGGCTGAAATGAGTTAGGAAATGTTTTCTGTAGAAAGGGGAGCGATATCTCAGAGGGGACATGAAACAAGTCTACAAAATATTTACATCTATTGATAATACAGAGACCAATAAATTTTTCATAGTAGAAAATGGACAGGTGAGCAGGGGGCATAATAAGAAAATTTAAGAAGAAAAGCATGCCATCTTGATAAAGAAAGGAAAAAAAATTTGTTTTTTAACATGGCATTCAGTAATTCAGGGTTGTTAAATTGTTGGAATAGTCTACAGAGGGAGGTTGTTGAAGTGTGACTCGATTGCAACTTTAAGAAAAGGGTTAGATTCGTTTATGGATGGGTTGGGTATCATATAATATATTGGGACGAAGCCAATTGGCGGGTTTTTAGTTATAGTAGTTATTAATGTAAGATGGCATGTGTGACCATAACTTAATTAATGCATGTGGATGGTTTGGGTATCATATTTATATAATGCATTAGATAGACTAAGCCAAATTGGGTGGATTTTTAGGTACAGTAAAATTGCACAAGGGCCCCTAGGGTGCTTTTGTGGATTTGCATGAGCATGTTTGGGTAGTGGGTTGACTGGGACAGTCTCGATAGGCCCATGTGGCTTTTTACTGTCTCTATATTCTTAATGTCTTAATGTTTTAGATGGTATCATAGCAATGAGCTGGCAAAGTTTAAAAAATTCAGGCATAACTTCATAAAGTTCATTGTCTTGGAAGTGTTTTATTAGTTGTACAATACTTTTATTTCTAAAATCATCCGAAGAATACACAACTATCAATTCGTTCTGCAGTCGAATTTTGTCAAAATGTCTTCCGTAAATTATGCTTAGAGACTCGAAAGGTTTCTTAGGAAAATCTTTTGCGTATTGTTTAAAATTATGACTGTTTAATAGTTCTATAAAAACAAGATCTTCCAGAGATTTAAATCTGACTTAGTTTATTCACAACTGTTTGAATGATGTTATTATATAGATTTTTTATAAATAAATCATGATGTTTTTCTGATGGAAAATTTCCTTTAACATTGTCATATATTTTATCAAAAATATCTTGTTTTTTCCTCAATCAATTTAGTAATTTTCTTAACTTCATTAGCACAATAAGTAATATCCAAACTTTTTGACTGAGGGACATTAAATAAAACATCAGTAAAGGAAAATATTTCACTAAATGCTTCGAGCAGAAAAATAAATTTAAAATCACCTAATTTGTGCTTGAATCCAATTGAGGAATTGATAGTTATTCCATCCCATTTCTCTATCTACATCATCAATTATTTCATCAAATAACTCAATCAATAAAGATCAATTTTCTTTGGCAATATGAACTAAGCGAGAACTGTAATTCCATCTAGTTGGTGGGGTTTTTTGGAAACCTCTTTTAAACTATATTATCAAGTGCCTTCGTCCCTTTACCGGCGATTTAGACGCAAAAACTTCCTAAACCACTTAAAACCGTGAAAAATAACTTACATTCCTTAATTCTTCCACATGCTTGAGATAAAACTAAATTCATTACATGTGCACAACAATGTACAAAAACTGCAGATGGATACCCTTTACCTTACTTTGTAAACCTTGAAGATGGCCTACCATGGTAGCAGCTCCGTCATAGGTTTGAGAAATTAATTTACTTTCACCTTTAATATTTTCTATGCAGCGAAAAACATGTTGATCTAAAGCATCTGCCGAATTGTCAAGACTTACGTCTGTAAAACCAAGGAATCTTTCTACTATTTCGTTTTCTTTTGTAAGGTATCGTAAAACAGTAGATAACTATGAAATATTTTATATGTCTGATGTCTCGTCTAAGAGAATTGCAGTGAATTTCGCATCAGAAACTTCAGAATGGATTTCCCTAAGAATTACATTTTGAATTGATTCAATTAAATCATTTTGAATTCTGTTCGAAACTCCAGAGAAAATTGTCGCTGTTGATAGGTGATTTGCTAATATTTCATCATCATCTGGCAGAAAGTTCTCCCATAATTTCCATGCGATTTTGATTCATTTGTTTCATTATGGCCCATAAAAGATAATTCTTGACAGCCTAGGAATATGACACCATCTATTAACCTGCGAAGAATTTCACTATTTCTAGCAACCTTTTCATTGTGTTGTTGGACGTCAAATCTTTTTTGCTCATCCAACATAACATCCACACATACATTACTGAATGATTTGAGGAATAAATATGACTTTATATGTCGCTGTGATCTTTCGTGCTTTTGCATGCTGATGCATAAATTATTTAAAATCAGTGTGATCCCTCCTCATTCGCAAACAATTTTTCTGATAAAACAAATCAAACAAGGCAACAAAAAAGGATATTTAAATTATGAACCCTTGCCAGTCAACCATTTTATTTTCTTATAAAGACATTCTTGAAAATGTCTTACAAAATTCTTTCCTTTGTTTTTTAGGTCTGGTAATGGTGGAGTTAATCTTCCATTTTTAATAATTAAATTTTTTTCTTCATAACTTCTCAAACAAATCTGTTTTTAAAAGATCTTCCAATAAAAATTCTGCAGCATCCATTACTCTTAGGTTTTTTTACAGTGTACACTATAATAGACTAAGAAAAAGATTTTCAAAAACTTTAAAAAAAATTTTGAGACAAAAAATGTAATCTAAGCACACCAACTCTGAAGATAGACTAAAGGGTTAGTAATGCCGTTACTTTTGAAAATAAAAATCAACATTTTCTCTCCCCTTTTTTTTCTCATTATTTTTTATTTGTTTATTAATTTTTTTCCTCAAAATAGTTATCCAATATTCCAAACTGATTTTAATTGTAAAGTTAGTAAATGAATCGAGTAAGACGAATATTAGTAAGTCCCGAGAATTTTTAGATACGAGAATCGATAACA
>JABUQX010109626.1:0-5000 GCA_015478945.1 Trachelipus rathkii
TTTTGACTGTTTTCGTTGACTGACTGATTTTTGACATGACTGTATATGACTGTTTTGAACTGACGTTTTTTCGACTGTTTGACTGTTTTTGACTGTTTTTTTGACTGTTTTTGACTGTTTTTGGACTGTTTTTCGGACTGTTTTTGACTGTTTTTGACTGTTTTTGACTGTTTTTGACTGTTTTTGACTGTTTTGACTGTTTTTGACTGTTTTTGACTGTTTTTGACTGTTTTTGTCTGTTTTTTTTTTTTTCTGTTTTGACTGTTTTTGACTGTTTTTGACTGGTTTTTGACTGTTTTTTATCTTTTTGACTGACTGTTTTTGACTGTTTTTTGACTGTTTTTTGACTGTTTTTGACTGTTTTGACTGTTTTTGACTGTTTTTTGACTGACTGTTTTTTTGACTGTTTTTTGCTGTTTTTTGACTGTTTTTTTTGACTGTTTTTGACTGTTTTTGGACTGTTTTTGACTGACTGTTTTTTGACTGTTTTTTGACTGACTGTTTTTGACTGTTTTTTGACATGACTGTTTTTGACTGTTTTGACTGTTTTTGACTGTTTTTGACTGAACTGTTTTTTGACTGTTTTGACTTTTTTTTTTAACTGTTTTTGACTGTTTTGACTGTTTTGACCTGTTTTGACTGTTTTTACTGTTTTTGACTGACTGTTTTTTGACTGTTTTTTGACTGTTTTTTTGACTGTTTTTTACTGTTTTTTGTCTTTTTTTTGTCTTTTTTGACTGTTTTGGACTGTTTTTGATTGTTTTTTGACTGATTTTTTGACTGTTTTTTGATGACTGTTTGAACTGTTTTCGACTGTTTTTTGACTATTTTTATTGATGTTTTGACTGTTTTTTTTGACTGTTTTGAACTGTTTTGACTGACTGTTTTCTTTGACTGTTTTTGAACCTGACTGTTTTGAATGCTTTTGACTTTTTTTGACTGTTTTTTGACTGTTATTTGCACTGTTTCTTACTTGTTTTTTGCACTGTTTTTGTCTTTTTTGACTGTTTTTGACTGTTTTTGACTGACTGTTTTTGACCCTTTTTGACTGACTGTTTTTAACTGTTTTTGACTGTTTTTGACTGTTTTTGACTGTTTTTGACTGTTTTTGACTGTTTTTGACTGTTTTTGACTGTTTTTGACTGTTTTTGACTGTTTTTGACTGACTGTTTTTGACTGTTTTTGACTGTTTTTGACTGTTTTTGACTGTTTTTGACTGTTTTTGACTGTTTTTTTGACTGTTTTTTGGACTGTTTTTGGACTGTTTTTGACTGACGTTTTTTGGATTTTTTTTTTGACTGTTTTTTGACTGTTTTTGACTGTTTTTGACTGTTTTTTGACTGTTTTTTGACTGTTTTTTGACTGTTTTTGACTGTTGTTTTTGACTGTTTTTGACTGTTTTTGACTGTTTTTGACTGTTTTTGACTGTTTTTGACTGTTTTAGACTGTTTTTGACTGTGTTTTTGACTGTTTTTGACTGTTTTTTTGACTGTTTTTACTGACTGTTTTTCTGACTGCACATGTTTTCGTTGACCTTTTTTGCTGAGCTGTTTAACTGTTTTTGACTGTTTTTGACTGTTTTTTTGACTGTTTATGACTGTTTTTGACTGTTTTTGACTGTTTTGACTGTTTTTGACTGTTTTTGACTGTTTTTGACTGTTTTTGACTGTTTTTTGACTGTTTTTTGATGCCTGTTTTTGACTGTTTTTGACTGTTTTTGGTTCTGTTTTTGACCTGTTTTTGACTGTCTTGACTGTTTTGACTGTTTCTTGGAATGTTTTTGGACTGACTGTCTTTTGACTGTTTTTTGACTGAGACTGTTTTTTGACTGGACTGTTTTTGACTGTTTTCGACTGTTTTTGACTGACTGTTTTTGAACTGTTTTTTGCTGACTGTTTTTGAACTGACAAGTTTTGAAACTGTTTTTTGGACTGTTTTTGACTGACCTGGTTTTTGACTGATTTTGGACTGTAATTTTGACTTACCTGTTTTTGAGACTGTTTTTTGATGTTTTTGACTGTTTTTTGACTGTTTTTGACTGATTTTGACTGTTTTTGACTGACTGTTTTTGACTGTTTTTGACTAACTTTTTGACTGTTTTTGACTGTTTTTTGACACTGTTTTTGACTGTTTTTTGACTGACTGTTTTTTGACTGTTTTTGACCTGTTTTTTGACTGTTTTTGAACTGTTTTTGACTGTTTTGACTGTTTTTTTGACTGTTTTTGATAACTGTTTTTGACTGTTTTTTCTGGTGACTGTTTTTGACTGTTTTGACTGTTTTTCGACTGTTTTTTGACTATTTTTGACTGTTTTTGTTGACTGTTTTGACTGTTTTTGACTAGTTTTTGACTGTTTTTGACAACTGTTTTTGACTGACTGTTCTTATATGACACTGTTTTTGACTGTTTTTGACTGAATGTTTTTGACTGTTTTTGACTGCTGTTTTTGAATGTTTTTGACTGTTTTTTGACTGACTGTTTTTTTCTGACATGACTGTTTTTGACTGTTTTTTGACTGACTGTTTTTTGACTGTTTTGACTGTTTTTTGACATGTTTTTGACATGTTTATGACCTGTTTTGACTGTTTTTTGAACTGTTTTTTGACTGAGACTGTTTTTGACTGTTTTTTACTGACTGTTTTTGACTGTTTTTGACTGTTTTTGACTGTTTTTGACTGTTTTTGACTGTTTTTGACTTACTGTTTTTGACTGACTGTTTTTGGCTGTTTTTGTCTGTTTTTTGACTGACTGTTTTTGACTGTTTTTGACTGACTGTTTTTGTTGCTGGACTGTTTTTTGTAGGGTGGTTTTTTACTGACTGTTTTTGACTGTATTTGACTGTTTTTGACTGACTGTTTTTGACTGTTTTTGACTGACTGTTTTTGACTGTTTTTGACTGTTTTTGACTGTTTTTGACTGACTGTTTTTGACTGTTTTTGACTGTTTTTGACTGTTTTTGACTGTTTTTGACTGTTTTTGACTGTTTTTGACTGTTTTTGACTGTTTTTTGCTGTTTTTGACTGTTTTTGACTGTTTTTGACTGTTTTTGACTGTTTTTGACTGACTGTTTTTGACTGTTTTTGACTGTTTTTGACTGTTTTTGACTGTTTTTGACTGTTTTTTGACTGTTTTGACTGTTTTTGACTGACTGTTTTTGACTGTTTTTGACTGTTTTTGTCTGTTTTTGACTGTTTTTGACTTTTTGACTGACTGTTTTTGACTGTTTTTGACTGACTGTTTTTGACTGACTGTTTTTGACTGTTTTTGACTGTTTTTGACTGTTTTTGACTGACTGACTGTTTTTGACTGTTTTTTACTGTTTTTTACTGTTTTTGACTGTTTTTGACTGTTTTTGACTGTTTTTGACTGTTTTTGACTGTTTTTTACTGTTTTTGACTGACTGTTTTTGACTGTTTTCTGAACTGTTCTTGACTGGTTTTATGGACTGTTTTTGAAACTTGACTGTTTTTTTGACTGTTTTTTGGACTGTTTTTGACTGTTTTTGACTGTTTTTGACTGTTTTTAACATGACTGTTTTGCTGTTTTTTGAAAACTGTTTTTGACTATTTTTGACTGACTGTTTTTGACTTGTTTTTGTAACTGTTTTTGACTTTTTGACTGTTTTTGACTGTTTTTGACTGTTTTTGACTGTTTTTGACTGTTTTTGACTGACTGTTTTTGACTGTTTTTGACTGACTGTTTTTGACTGTTTTTTGACTGTTTTTGACTTTCTGTTTTTGACTGGTTTTTTTTTGACTGTTTTTGACTGTTTTTGACTGTTTTTTTTGACTGTTTTTGACTGTTTTTGACTGTTTTTGACTGTTTTTGACTGTTTTTGACTGTTTTTGACTGTTTTTGACTGTTTTTGAATGTTTTTGACTGTTTTTGACTGTTTTTGACTGTTTTTGACTGTTTTTGACTGTTTTTTGCTGTTTTTGACTGTTTTTGTACTGTTTTTGACTGACTGTTTTTGACTGTTTTTGAACTGTTTTTGACCTGTTTTTGAAACTGTTTTTTGCTGACTGTATTTTGACTGAACTACGTTGTTTGAACTGTTTTTGACTGACTGTTTTTGACTGACTGTTTTTGACTGTTTTGACTGACTGTTTTTGACTGACTGTTTTTGACTGTTTTTGACTGACTGTTTTTGACTGTTTTTGACTGTTTTTGTCTGTTTTTGACTGTTTTTGACTGTTTTTGACTGTTTTTGACTGTTTTGACTGTTTTTTGACTGTTTTTTGACTTTTTTGACTGTTTTTGACTGTTTTTGACTGTTTTTGACTGTTTTTGACTGTTTTGACTGTTTTTGACTGTTTTTTTTGACTGTTTTTGACTGTTTTTGACTGTTTTGACTGTTTTTTGACTGTTTTTTGACTGTTTTTGACTGTTTTTGACTGTTTTTTGACTGTTTTTGACTGTTTTTGACTGTTTTTTTGACTGTTTTTTTGACTGTTTTTGACTGTTTTTGACTGACTGTTTTTGACTGTTTTTGACTGTTTTTGACTGACTGTTTTTGACTGACAGTTTTTGACTGTTTTTGACTGTTTTTGACTGACTGTTTTTGACTGTTTTTGACTGTTTTTGACTGTTTTTGACTGTTTTTGACTGTTTTTGACTGACTGTTTTTGACTGTTTGACTGCTGTTTTTGACTGACTGTTTTTGACTGTTTTTGAACTGACTATTTTGACTGTTTTTTGAACTGACTGTTTTTTGAACTGTTTTTGACTTTGTATTGTTTGACTGTTTTTGACTGACTGTTTTTTGACTGTTTTTGACTGTTTTTGACTGTTTTGACTGACTGTTTTTGACTGTTTTGACTGTTTTGACTGTTTTTGACTGTTTGACTGTTTTTGAGACTGTTTTTGGACCTTTTTTTGACTGTTTTTGACTGTTTTTGACTGTTTTTGACTGACTGTTTTTGACTGTTTTTGACTGTTTTTGACTGTTTTTGACTGTTTTTGACTGTTTTTGACTGTTTTTGACTGTTTTTGACTGTTTT